>JAJOOH010001639.1:0-113350 GCA_029582605.1 Solanum gracilifrons
TTTACTCCCCTAAACGGCTTTCCTTGCCTACCGGTTTCAACATTAGGATGGCATAGTATAGAAGTTTTCTCCCTGTTTTCAGTGTGCTAATAAACTAGAAATCATGATTCAAATAATTCTAATACATAATAACTAACACAAATTTATTCAATCATAGGATGGGTAGTACGTAACATGCATGGTGATTAGAATAGAAATTCCTTTCTATAAAAAGGAGGGAACATGTAAAAATAAAGGCAGGCAATGCCTAAGTTATAAAACTTTACTTTCAAAAAATTCTCTCAAACTTAGATTATAAAAAACACTCTCTCCACTAAAGATATAAAAATACTTAAAAGTTAATGGAACAACAATCTGAAATCCAATCAGATATTTCAGATAGCATGGCTACGCAAGAGGCAAAGGTATATTGTTTAAAAAAATATGCAGAACTAATTTCATATATTCCTGAATATCATATATATGAGTCTAATACATCAAGAAAGGATAAAAGTCTAAATAAGATATAAGTCAACAAGGACATTTAATGTAGTGTGTTGATGACAGATATTGATAAACTCGTGTTGTGAGGAGCCTTTCAAATATTGATTTGAGGGTCAAGATATTAATTGTACTAGGAGAATAGAAAAGTTCTTTAGGTAAAGAATTTTGGCAGGGATACTTGTATGGAGCTATGTGGGAACATTCATACAGATGGGTGTATAATGGTAAAGGATCACTCTACAATTCATTGACTAATATTTTGGTGGTTGGAAATATTATATCGATAAATAACTAAATCTATTGGAGTAACCAAGTTTGTTCAAAGTATCGTTCGATATGCTCTCAATTATCTACAATTTAATTTCGAGTGTGGGTCTTCTTCATTTTATGTAAGTACATACCTTAATTAGGATTTGAATATGCTTTGTGACTCTTTTCATATGTCTATTCATATTGCTATTCCTGTAGATGATTCCTAGTGGTAGATCAATTACATCGATCTTATGTTGTTGACTTTATAGTACATGACATGTGGCAAACTTAGTTCTTTTGAATATGAATTGTATCTCTCTATATCATGCATTTTAAGATTATTAGGCCAAGACGGCAAGCTCAAATTTGTCAAGTATTCCTAAAATGAAGTGGTAAGAAATTCGCAGTATTTATCCGAGAAGGGTATTTTTAAATCATGAAGTCTGAACATGTAAACAGAGAAAGTGATGCATCACCTATTTGACTTATTTTTGTGATACTAGTATTGATAATTTTCCTTTAGAATCGGTTACAGTGGTAAGAGTTTTTGGAAGTAATTCACCTGATCTTGATATTGAATTTAGTATTGACTTACCGTTGGAAATTCAACCTATTTCTATCATTTCTTACTGGAATGCTCATGTGGAATTGAAAGAACGGTAACAATATTTGCTTGAGTAAGAGATTTATTAGTTCAACTATATTTTCATAGGTTGATTCTATTGCACTTGGATTCCTTAGTTATTATCTTTATTAATGATATACTGATATACTCTCATAGTAGGGAGGATCACGAACATCATATGAGGACTGTTCTTTAAAATCTAAAGAAGATTAAGCTTTATGCACATTTTTAAAGTGCGGACTTTGATTAGTTTGGTGACATATTGGGACCATGTAGTGTTCAAGAAAGGTACTATGATGGATCCCGAGGAGATTGAGGTAGTTCATAATTTGGACAAATGTGTTTCTATTACCAAGATTAAGAGTTTCTTAGGTTTCTCAAATTATTATTGATAATTTTGGAGGGATTGTCATGTATTGCATTCGTATTGAGTAGTTTGATCCAAAAGAATATGGTTTATCAGTGGTCTGGTGAGTGTAAGGTGAGTTTTCAAAAGCTCAAGATTTTATTGACTACTACTTTGATTTTGACTCTACTTGTGGAGGGAGATGATTTTATTGTATATTGTGATATTTCTTAGATTGATCTTGGTTGTGTATTAATATATAAGGGGAAGGTAACAATTTATATTCAAGGTAGTTGGAGGTTCATGACAAGAACTATACTACCCATGACTTAGAGTTGAATGCCATAGTGTTTGCACTAATGATTTGAAGACATTAATTTTATGGTGTGCATTGTAAGGTGTCCAAGGATCATCGTAGTCTCTAATATATATTCAACTATAGAAATCTTATTGTGACAATTGAGATGGTTAGTGTTACTCAAGGACTATGGGGTAACTATCCTTTGACATTTAGGACAAGGAGTGGTAGCAAAAGCTTCGACTCGAAATGCGGTAGGTATGGATAGTCTAGGCATGTTTCAGATGAGAGTGTCTTTTGACTATGAATGAACCGGTCTTATCTAATAACTTTTTGAGACTAGATATTTAAAATCTGGTAGAGTGTTAGCTTATATGGAGGCGAGGTTGTCCATATTGGAGCATATTCTAGCTCAACGATTGATGATGTAAACTTGTGTAAGATTCGAGAAAAGGTGTTACAAGGAGAAGCCAAGGAGGCGATTTTGAATAGAGAGGGAGTTTTGAGGATAACTGTTCACATGTGTATTTTTCGGACATGTTATTTGATCAAGCTATCATAGAAGAGGCCCATAATTTGAGTTATTTTATTTATTTGGTATACCAAGATTTATTGTAATTTGAGACAACATTACTCATAATATTGTACGAAGATTGACAAACTATAATTTGTACCTTGAGATTTCAATTATCGGCAAGTGAAATCTAAACACCAAAACCTTAGAGGTGTTACTCAAGGATGTCCATACCGAAGTGAAAGTTGGAGTGTATTTCTATGAACTTTGTGGTAGGTTTTCCACATATCTTGGGCAAGTTTGATGTTATATGGGTCATTGTGGATCGATTGGTCAAAGCTGCATATTTTATACCGATTTAAACTACTTATAATTTAGAAAAGTTACCCAAGATCTACATACGGGATATAGTTCGCTTGCATGGGTGCCCATTTCTATTGCTTCAGATCGAGGCACACAATTTACACTTCATTTCTAGCAGTCTATGCAGATGAAGTTGGATACTCAGGTGGATTTTAGCATCAAATTTTGTCTTTAACAGAGTTTGTATACAATAAGATTTATCATTCTAGCATTGAGATGACACTATTTGAGGGATCGTATGGTAGAGGATGTTGATATTTGATTGGTTGGGTTGATACATTTGAGGTTAGGTTGTGGGGTACAAATCTATCGAGAGAGTCCTTGGATAGAGTCGACTAAATTTAGGATAGGTTTCTCATAGCTTAGAGTAAGCAAAAGAGATATCTACATTGAAAGGTTTGTGATTTGGAGTTCATGGCTGAGAGCGATAACTATAAAAGGTTTAACCTGTAAGTGTTTGATGAGTTTGAAAAAGAGAGGCAAGTTGAACCCGAGGTATATTGGTTTTTTTCGAGATTGTTGAGCATATATGTGAAATTGTCTTACGAGTTAGCTCGCCACTTGCCTTATCAAGTGTTTGTCTTGTTTTAATATTTTGATGTTGAAGAAGTATCATCAGAATGATGTTCATGTGATTCCATGAGAAGGAGTTGATCACCATATTGGATAGGAAAATTTGGAAGTTGAGGTCGAAAGAAATTATTTCAATCAAGGTTCAATGGGAGCATCATCTGGATGAGGAGGCTACTAAGGAGTACGATTCGAACATACCGACTAGATATCTCTAACTTTTGAGCATCCATGTACATCCTATTCTTTTACCATATGAGGAAGAACGTTTGTTTTAGTGGTAGATGATGTAACGACCCGCTAGATCGTTTTGAGCACAAGAACTATTTTTACTCTTTCCTTAAATTTAAATAGGAATTTTGGGTTATTTATTTAATTATGGCTATTTAGCTGTTGAGTAATTTTAAATAATTATTTTAGTTGATGATTAATGGGCCAAGTCCATAATTTACTACTTAACACATGTTCAAGAAAAAATTAAAGTTAAATTGGGTTGATATTATTTTTGAGTCATAACATGAAAGAACAAAATCAGTGCGGCGGGGGCACAATTACGAAGAGGCATAGTGAGTGAATCAGGTAAAGAAGCATAAATTCCTGTGTGATTTTTTTGTGATGGCATATTATTATATTATGGGGTTGTGGGGAAAGAAAGAAAGAAAGAAAAGGTGATTAGAAGTTAATGTTTAAGATTGAAATTGTTAATGTAGTTTTATGGTATTTGTAATTTGATGGGTCGAGGGGAAAATATTTAATGGTCATTATTAGACAATGATGTCGCTGGCACTTGATATTAATCCTTAGAAATTACATATTTTATATTATGTATAATACATAAAATAGATTTGCTGGAAGTTAAGGTCATGTCGTCTAGGAGGTTGTTTCCAGTTAAATTTATTGGGCCTATAGTTCCGATTAAGAAGAATTATTGCGGTTTATCGCATATATTTTAATATTTTGGCATATTGAGATAGTTAATTAATTATTATACGTATTGTATTATATAAATATTACTAGATTTGTGTTAATTGATGAAATTGAGACTTAACCCTATGCTTGAATTTAAAAAATATGAGACTTGACAAATTAATTGACCCCAAGATTAGAAACTTGATTATAAATTTGTGCTCAGTAACTTAAATATAAATTAGTTTGTTTAGTTTTACTAAATTTGCAATTTATCCTTGTGGACCTAGATTCAATTTTTTGGGTGAGTTTTGATGTCTAGGCTAGGAGTATAGTAATGGGTGTCTACGGATTTGGTTACTTACGAACAATGCATATTTGATAGATTGAGAATATTTTGAAGCCTTCCGAAAGGGAAATGCAATATCTTGAGGATTCGTGACATGTGTTCATCATTTCGGGTATGTTAAGACTTTCTAGATTTCATTGAAGGACGTTTTTCTAATTAAAGATTAAAAATAGAAAAGACAATGGGTAAGGGCGAAAGATGGGGGTCTTGTACCAATGATGTGATGAGCATTGGTATGAGTATCGGTGTTATTAAAGAGAAAGTTTATTACTATAATATGATATACTGTAATTTGAGAATGCCAAAGCATATGGGCATTTGTTGATGTATATAGTGACTTGTTGTGTTTTGTGTGGTTGTGTTTCTTAATTGAATCTATATATTTGTGATAATTGAGGTAATTATATGTCACAACGACATTTGATTTATTGAGATGCTTCATCATTCCCTTTTATTGATATAATATTGTGCACATGCATTGATATGAGATTGAGTATGAGTAAATATCTAACACGTGGAGATCTTCCGTGTTGAGATCGAGTTATGATTATAATTTGGGCACGTAGAGATTGTCCGTGGTAGGATTGTTTGATTTTATGAAAGTGCGTTGAGATCGTCCGCACAGACACGTGGATATCATATGTGTCGGTAGATGGACTTTGTGAGTCCCCCATGGGTCATGTACTCTCGATGTATTTACGAAGAGTATCATATATATACGGTTGTGAGAGTACTCGACATTTGAGGCATATCATTTCATGGTGTCACATTGCATTGTATTGCATCTCATTACATCATTCATTTTTGTTTGAGTATGTGCTTTATTAATGATAGTGTAACACCCAAAAAAAATTTAAGCTAAGACTCGAACTATTCTTCATTGTGAGTAAGATTTTACCAAGGAGTTAAATTTTTCTTAGGCTTTAAGGTTGCTAGATTAGGCACCTTGAGTTCCAAAACGAACTAAAGAGAATTCCTTCAAGCCATTGCGAGATTCTTCTAAGTTTTGGGTGAATTTTAAACGACCACAACTTTCAGCAAAGAATGAGTTAGTAGACCCAAAAGATGTCAAATGAAACATCCGTGAGTCCTCTTTCCAACGCCACCGAGTTTGCTAATTTTTTAGCTCATATGAGAGAGATATGCTCGTTTGAAGTCAGGCTGTCCAATTAAGGAAAGTTACCTAAAAATATGAGGGGTATTTTGTTTTTTTCCTTACCCAATTGGATTTAGACATTCTTTGCAAGGTTTTAGGAGTCTAAAATGATTGGAATCAGTTTTAGTTATTCCTAAAATATGCTAAGGAATTTTAGAGGAGTTTAAGAAGAGGGTAAGAGGAGAAAAGAAAGTGCGTTCAAGATTTGTGCGATTCATCGAGGGATTTCGCCTAGGATTTTATCCTAAGAGGTATGTAAGATTCTATAGTGTTGGGTTTGTTTGCCACACACCAATCATGAGTTTTTTTTACGAATTTCATCCATGAAACTGAGTATATTGATAATCTTGTTGAGTTTTTGAAGTTTTGTGCTTCGTTTTTGATAATGAAGTTCTTATTGAGTTCTTGAGGTGAGAGTTGAGAATTAGTGTTGTTCTTGGTGGATTTTTTAGTGTAGAATTCGCTGTAATTAGGTTGGGTTTAAGGATCCAAAAGAGTTTGGAGGAAATCATTCGAGTTTAGACGAGGTAGGGATGGAAAAATTGAAGAAAATTTGTCAGATTCGTCTGGAACGTGGCTGGAGCGGCGGACCCCTATTACACCTTAGGACCTGGCGCCCTACACTTGAGAAGCTTGCGCTCTGTGCCTGCAGTGCGTCCCAGACCAGTCTTAGTCCATGGAGGGCTGGCGCAGTGTGCCACTACTGCGCTAGGGACGCCAGGTCCCTTTCTGCTTCCGTTCTTTGTTTCGTATTCGATCTTTCAAAACATGTCCTCACTCTTTTAGTGATTTTTACCATCCAACCTACATCCAGTCATCAAGAAATCTTATATATCAAGTCACGATCCTTAATTTCATAATTCAAATTCAAGGAAGAGTTAAGAGTAGAGTTCAAGAAAGTCTTTGAGTTATATTGTGAATCCTTCGAGATCAATTATCAATTTGATTAAAGTTTGAGAAAGTCCCTTTGAGTCTGTACGAGGAGTCTTCTACAATAACTTTTAAATTGTTTCAAGAATCGAGTAAGTGAGTATGAGAAGGAGGAGAATGTATTCATGAGTCTATATAATCATTGAGATCCTTGAGTCAAGTCGTTAAAGCCCATAATTTTGCGTGAACTCCATAACTTGATTTTCTTTGAGAGGAGTAGTATCTTCAAGTTCTTAGTCTTGAGTATTGAGTTCTTAATCATTTTGGGATTATATTCCTAATCAAGGGACTACTACAATATGTTATCCATGAAGGTCCTTGAGTTGGGCAGGTCGTGCCCATCATTTCGCATGAACCCTATGAGTCGAGCAGTCTTGAGATGAGAAGTATCATTGAGTTCTTGAGTTGAGTAGTTCATGCCCATAAATTCCGCATGAACCATCCGATTCGAACATTCCTGAGATGAGTACTATCATTGAGTCCTCCAGTTCTGGAGTTGTTGAGTTCCAAGAATTGAGTTCTATGCATGGTTATTGAAGACCTTGAATTGAGTCATTCACGTCCATAATTCAGCATGAACCCTATTTTAAGAAGTCTTTATACAAATTGTTTTAAAACTTTTTTTAAAGACTTCACCACTGAGTTGAGGAAGAGTTGAGTTGACTTCATTTTCTTTAAAATGATATATGGGAACTAAGTATTCCCAAGAGTAAATATTTTTACATTTAAGATGATAGGAAACTGAGATTTCCAAAAGAATTTTGAGCAGTTTGAGTACCATCTCTTTTAAGAGAAATAATTTTGAGTAATACTATCAAAACACAGAAAGAGTTATGTTTTTAAACATATGAGCTAGTTATATTTTAGGAGAAGTATTGAGCACCGATATAAGGGTGAGTTCTAACAACTCACGGCCCCCATAAACCATGTAGCCAACGTGGGTAGAAAGGGTCATATTTTTTAGATGATTCCTTATTGCTTTTTAGCATAGACTAGTGGATCCACTTAGTAGGTTCTATACCTTGGCAAAGTATAGGATAGTTCTAGTAGCGTGGGCTAGACGATGTATCATCACATAGCTCATAGTGATGGTTGTCGGTTAGAGAATCTCCCACAGAGTTACTTTATATTTTTATATACGAACAAAGTTATTATTGTTTTGTTACATACAGCTGAGTTATTGTCTATTGGTTTAAAAGATTTCCAGATATTGCATCTTTTATTGTTGCTGAGTATCTTATTGTTTAGTTGAGCCCTATTTCTGTAATACCCCAAAAATTTCTAAGTTAAGACTCAAACTATTCTTCATTTACTTGTAGGGTCATATCGGGTGATTCTTAAATTGCTCATATGTGTAATGTTAAATTCTTTAGTATGGGAATGATTTTGGATATCAATTAAGGTCACTAGAAACTCCTAGCACAAAGTAGAGTTGAAAGTCTCCTTATCGATTAAGTTTTGATGTAAGATTCTCTTTGGGTTAACTTTAAAACAACAATATCTCTTAGAATATAAAGATTTACGTAGCCCATAACCAATCAAACTAAAGGTATTTGAATATACTTTCCAACGCCACGAATTTCACGACAATCGGATCTTTGAGTAAAAAGTTACGACCATTTTATTAACCTAATACAATGTTGTTACGAATTAGCCGACGAGAAATTATTAAAAGGTTTCATTTTTGTCTTTTTACTTCTAAGAAAACCCTAAACGAATTTCTTTACTAATTAAAGACCCAAAACAATCAGATTTTACATCTCTTAATCCATCATTCTCTTCTCTCTCAAACTCTAAGGAAAAACCCTAAGGAAAAATCAAAACATAGGATTTCCATTCAAGATTCTTTCCATTTTTTTCAAGATTCTTTCAATCTTTTTTCAAGATTCTTCTTCATGGTAAGTTCTTCTCCAAGAATTTAATACTTTCCAACTCAAATTTCTTCATATTATTATGAGTTATTAATGAGAATCCTAATTCTTGGCCATAGAATTTCAAGAAACTAATTCAAGAGATCTCAAGAAAGGTTTTCTTGATTTTTCTCCTTCAAGTTAGGGTTTCAAGTCTTCTAATCAAGTTCTTTGTAACACCCCGCTATTTGAAAGAACTAGAATTAGAAAGAAACCATTTTTGGAAAGATCAAATTTGGAAAGTTTGGCAAGTTTTCTAAGTATAAGTTTTGGGTCAACTTCAAATGAATATAACTCTTAGTACAGAATGAGTTAGATGTGCTATAAGATGTTTAATTAAAGGGCATTCAATTATCTTTCCAACTCCACAGAGGTTGCTAAATTTCATGTTCGTATGAGGGAGATATGCCCGTTCAAAGTTGGGTTGTCTAGATAAGGAAAGTTAATCGGATTTTAAAAGGATATTTTGGTGTTTTTCATACCCAATCGGTTTAAATTCATTTTAAGTGACTTAAATAGGGTCTAAAATGAATTGGTTCCATTTACACAATTGCAAAATCAAGCTAGAGTTTTATAGAAAGAACTCAAGAGGAGAAAGGAGAAGGAATGGTCTAGATTCATCGATTTCTTGAGGAATTGATTGCGGATTTCGCCAAGGATTCGATCCTACCAGGTATGTGAGTTCACATAGCGTTGGGTTCATTCACCCACGTGCCAAACATGTTTATTTTAGTGTAATTTTCATCCAAAAAGATTGAGGATTTGATGTTCTTGAGTTGTGTTCTTGAATTGCTTTCATTCTTGAACTTATATGGGATTGATGAGTTTCTTGAGATATTTTATCAACTTTAAGAGTTGTTTTGAGTTAGATTCTTGCGTACATGTTTTGGGTATCTGAATCTAAAGAGATATTGAGAAAAAGAATCAAATTTAATCGAATTAAGATTAGAAAAAGAGATGAAAAATTTGTCTGATTTGACTAGGGGAAAGCTGGCGCGGTGCACCCATGATGCACTAGGGAGGCTGGGGCGACTCACCAGCAGTGTGCCGGAAATGGCTCTCTGAACTTTGGGGTTAGTGCGGCGTACCAATAGTACGCCCGTGTCGTTCGTCCTAACCCAATTTTTGTCATTTAGCCCGTTTGGGTCCTTCTAAAGTGTACTAACACTTCCTATCAATTGTAACTACTCTAAATGACTTCTAAACATCTAGAAATCATCCACAAACATGAATCCTAACCTCGAATCCATAAATTCAAATTCAAGGAAAGTTAAGAGCCAAGTCTAGAAAGTTCCTAATGTCTTTTCAAGAAGTCTTTTGAAAATGCTTTAAACTTGTTTTAAGACTTGAATTTCAAGTTGAGTAAAGAGTAACAAATGAAGTTAGTTTTCATCAAAAGAGTATATGGGCACTATGCATTGCCAAAGAGTAAATGTTTTCACATTTAAACAAGAAAGGAAATACCGATTTCCAACAAGAGCCTTTGAGCTAGTTTTTAAGTAAGGAGTAAATGTTTCACAATTAAGCAAGAGAGGAAACACTAATTTCTTAGAGAGCCTTTAGGATAGTTTTTGAGTAATTATCTGAAACCACACAAAGAGTTATGTTTGTAACATATGAGCTAGTTATATTTTGGGAGTAGTATTGAGCATCGATATGAGGGAAAGTTCAGACAACTCGCAACGACCATAAACCATGTAGCCAACGTGGGTGGAAAGTGCCATACTATTTAGATGATTCTTTAGTGCTTTTTAGCGTAGACTAGTGGATCCACTTAGTAGTTAGGTTCTGTACCCCCGACAAGGTATAAGACGGCCCTGGCAGTGTGAGGCAAAACGTTGTATCATCACATAACTCTTAAGTGATAGTTGTCGGTTAAAGAAACTCCCACAATTATATTTTGTATTTTTAAATACACAGTGATTACTTGAATTTTTATATACAAATAGAGTTTATATTGCATATTTGCATACAAACTGAGTTACTAATGTATTTCTGAATACATAGAGTTGTTATTCATGTTTTGAAAGCTTTTCTTTATATTGCATTCATATTATTGCTTTATATTGAAATGAGTTAAGTTGATTTTAGTTGAGCCCAGTTATGTTCTTTCAGTCCCTTTCAAGCTGATGTCTTGTTTTAGAATTCCCCTCACATGCTCGTACATTCAATATACTGATGCCAGTTGGCCTGCATCTTTTTATGATGTGGATATAGGTAACAAGGATCAACATCCAGCGCATCGTTGATCCAATTGAGCTTCAGAGTTGTTGGTGAGTCTCCTTTCTTCCAGAGGATCCCCTTTCTTATTACATTATCATTATAGTTCATTAGGATGTTGAAGGTCTTGTCCTGATGTCCATCTCAGTTATTAAAGACTTCATAGATAATTAGTTGATATTAGTTCTTGATTTTTCCATTCATGATTTGATGTTTGAGACTTGAGTGCCATTTTGGCTAGGGAATGTTCATTATACTTTCTAGTGGTTCACTTGGGACCAGCAATGGTTCTCGAGTGGCAGTCCCGCCCAGGGTGTAGGCTCGGGGAATGACAAACTTGGTATCAGAGTAGAGAGTTCAAGTGTCCTATGGAATCTATGAAGTTGTGTCTGTAAAGTCCTAGTTATCGGTGTGAAGGACACCACATCTATAATTAGTAGGTTGCAACTCTTGAAACTATCTCACTTCTTTCATACTTTTTTGTGCGATAGAGTTTATCTCTAAAAAGATTCTTGTCATTCGTGCTTACGCGTGTCTTTCAGATCATGTCTCCACGAAGAGCTGTCAGAGGTCGTCCCGCTAGGAGAAATGTTAAAATACAGGATCAAGGGGTACCTAATGCATCAGAAGTGCAACCCCAAGGAGAGGTCACCAATGTTGAGTTTCATGAAGCTATCTGGATGTTGAGTCAAGCTGTGACCAATCAAGTTGGACATAGAGAGAATCGACAGAAAGTGGTTGATACTTTAAGAATCTGTGAGTTCTTAAGGATGAATCCTCCAAGCTTTACTTGTTCAAGTGTTACCGAGGATCCAGAAAACTTTATTGAAGAGCTTCAGAAGGTTTTTGAGATTATGAATGTTGTCGATGTTGAAAGGGTGGAACGATCTGCATACCAAATAAAGGGTGTCGCTAGATTCTGGTTTGATCAATGGAGGAAGAATCGAGTTGAGGGTGCACCACTTGTGTGTTGGGCTTTGTTTGAAGAGGCCTTCTTGGGGCGTTTCTTTTACAACGAACTGAGAGAATAAAAAGTATGAGAGTTCCTCACTCTTAAGCAAGATTCTTTGAGTGTTCTTGAGTACAATATGAAGTTCACACAACTTTACCGCTATGCTCTGGAGATGGTCGCTGATATAAAAAGCAGGATGAGTTTGTTTGTTGTCGGGTTCTCTCGTCCGTCTAGTAGGGAAGGCAGAGCAGCTATACTGATAGGAGAATAGTCAGGCTGATGATCCATGTACATAGTTTGAGGAAGAGAAGCTGAAAGATAGGGAGGAGTTTCGAAATAAGGCAACTAAGACAAGGAATGAGTATGAGCAGTAGAAGAGTAATGTCAACCAATCATCTTTCCAACAGAAACAAAAGGGACATGCTACACCATCTGCTAGTGCACCTGCACCAAGGAACAAATGTGAGTACAATAGTCGAAATTCACAGAATTTCAGAGCTAGACATGCACATTCTCAAGATAGTATAGCATAAGGGGGGTACTAAGACTTCTGCATGCGCTAAGTGTGGTAGGAGCCACTCAAGGGTGTGTCATGATGGCTCCACTGGTTGCTTCAAGTGTGGTCAGAATGGTCATTTTATGAGGGAATATCATAAGAACAAGCAGGGTAATGGTAATGGGGGAAATAGAGCTTAGTCTTCTTCAGTTGCTCCTGCTTCTAGAGGAGCTACTTCAGGGGCAGGGGGAGGAGGAAACCATCATATGATATCACTAGTCACTAAGAGCAAGAGGATTCGCCAGATGTTGTCACTGGTATGATCCAAGACTTTAACTTTGATGTTTATGCTTTGCTAGATCCAGGAGCGAGTCTATCTTTTGTGACTCCTTATGTTGCGATGAATTTTGATGTTCTTCTTGAGAAAATTATTGAGCCCTTTAGTGTTTCTACACCTATTGGTGATTCTATTCTAGCAGAGAGAGTCTATCGTGATTGTACCATTTTCGTCAATCACAAGAGCACCATGGCCGACTTAGTTGAGTTAGACATGGTATATTTTGATGTCATTCTGGTATGGACTGGCTTCATGTCTGTTATGCCTCAATTGATTTTAGAACTCGAGTTGTTAAGTTCCAGTTTCCTAATGAGCCCGTTATAGAGTGGAAGAGTAGTTCAGCAGTGCCTAAGGGTCATTTTATTTTGTACCTTAAGGAAAGAAAGTTAGTTTCCAAGGGGTTTGTCTAACACTTAGTCCGAGTTAATATCTCTAGTGTTGAGATACCTCATATTCAGTCAGTTCCAGTAGTAAAAGAGTTTCCAGAAGTCTTTCCGGATGATCTTCTCGGAGTCCCTCTTGAGAGAGAAATAGACTTCGATATAGATATTCTTCTCGATACCCGCCCTATATCTATTACTCCATATAAGATGGCACCATCAAAGTTGAAAGAGTTAAAAGAGTACTTGAAAGATCTCCTAGGGAAAGGTTTTATTCAACCAAGTGTCTGACCTTGGGGTGCTCCGGTCCTATTTTTGAGAAAGAAGGATGGTTTGCATAGAATATGTATAGATTACTATCAGTTGAACAAGGTTACTATCAAGAATAAGTATCATCTTTCGATAATTGATGACCTCTTCGATCAGCTTCAGGGTTCCACTTGTTGCTCTAAGATAGACCTCAAATCTGGCTACCATCAGTTAAGAGTAAGGGAATGTGATATTCCAAAGACAACTTTCAGGAACCGTTATGGTCATTATGAATTTGTTGTCATGTCGTTCGATTTAACCAATGCGACTGCAACGTTCATGGACCTTATGAATAGAGTATTCAAGCCTTATTTATATATGTTTGTTATCGTGTTCATTGATGACATCCTATCTATTCGAGGAATGAAGAAGATCATGTTAGTCATATCAGAATAGTTCTCCAAACTCTAGAGGATAGAGAGTTGTATGCCAAATTCTCAAGTGTGAGTTTTGGATTGAGTCTATGGCATTCTTAGGACACATTGTTTCTGGTGATGGAATTAGAGATGACAATAAAAAAATAGAGGCAGTGCAAAATTAGCCTAGACCTACATCTCCAATGGATATTAGGAGTTTCTTAGGATTGGCTGGTTATGATAGAAGGTTCATAGAGGGGTTCTCATCTATTTCGTTCCCTTTAACTAAGTTAACTCAGAAAACACTAAAGTTTCAATTGTTTGAAGCTTGTGAGAAAAGTTTTTAGGAATTGAAAACTAGGTTGACTATTGCCCCAATATTGACCTTACCAGAGGGTACGCAAGGCTTTGTTGTATATTGTGATGCGTCCAGAGTTGGTTTGGGTTGTGTGTAAATGCAGAATGGTAAAGTGTTAACTTATACCTCCAGACAGCTGAAAGTTTATGAGAAGAATTATCCAACCCATGATCTAGAGTTGGCTGTCGTAGTTTTTGCTTTGAAAATATGGTGTCATTATCTTTATGGTGTTCATGTGGATGTGTTTACCGATCACAAGAATCTTCAGTATGTGTTTAATGAGAAAGAGCTTAATCTCAGGCAGAGGAGGTGGTTAGAGTTACTCAAGGATTATGACATTAGTATTCTATATCACTTAGGTTAGGCTAATGTTGTTGTTGATGCTTTGAGTAGGTTGTCTATGGGTAGTACCACCCATGTTGAAGAAGAGAAGAGAGAGTTATCAAAAGATGTGCACAGACTTGCACGATTGACAGTTCGTTTAATAGATTCCAATGAAGGAGGAGTAGTGGTGATGAATGGGGCTGAATCATCATTAGCGTCAGAAATGAAATAGAAAAAAGACCAACATCCTATTTTGCTTGAATTGAAGGAAAATGTTCATAAGCAAAAAATAATCGCTTTTGAACAAAGGAGGGCGATGGTATATTGAGGGATCAAGGTAGGTTGTGTGTACCAATGGTGGATGAACTCCAACAGAGAATCATGGAGGAAGCTCATAGCTCCAGATATTCTATCCATTCGGATTCCACAAAGATGTATCATGACTTAGGAAGTATAATGGTGGAATAGTATGAAGAAGGGTATTGCTGAGTTCGTTGCTAAATGCTCAAATTTTCAACAAGTTAAAGTAGAGCACTAAAGGCCCGGTGGTATGACTCAGAATATAGAACTTCTGGAATGGAAGTGGGAGATGATCAATATGGATTTAATTACTGGGTTGCCATGGTCTCGAAGGCAACATGATTCTATTTGGGTTATTGTTGATAGAATGAAAAAATCAGCCCACTTTTTGCCAGTAAAGACTACCCATTCAGCAGAAGATTATGCCAAGTTATATATTCAAGATCTAGTAAGACTTCATGGAGTTCCAGTGTCCTTTATTTCAGATAGAGGTGCACAATTTACTGCATAATTTTGGAAGTCATTCCAGAAAGGTTTGGGTTCAAAGGTGAACTTGAGTACTACTTTTCATCCTCAGACAGATGGTCAATCAGAGCGCACTTTTCAGAATTTAGAAGATATGTTGAGGGCATGTGTGATTGATTTCAAGGTTAATTGGGATGATCACCTACCTCTCATTGAGTTTGCTTATAACAATAGTTATCACTCTAACATCCAAATGGCTCCCTAAGAAGCTCTTTATGGGTGAAGATACAGATCTCATATTAGATGGTTTGAGGCTGGTGAATCTAGGTTGATAGGACCAGACTTAGTTTATCAAGCTACGAAGAAAGTGAAAGTTATTCAAGAGATGTTGAAAACCACACAGTCGTCAGAAATCCTACACTGATGTCAGGAGAAGAGAGTTGGAGTTTGAAGTAGATGATTGGGTATACTTAAAAGTTTCACCCATGAAGGGTGTTATGAGATTTGGTAAGAATGGGAAACTTAGTCCCCAGTTTATTAGTCCTTGCAAATTATCCAAAATGATTGGCAATGTAGCTTATGAGTTGGAGCTACCACAATAGTTAGCAGCAGTTCATCTAGTGTTTCATATTTATGTGTTGAAAAAGTGTATGGGCAATCCTTCATTGATTATACCAACCGAATATATCGGTATTAAGGATAGCTTGTCCTATGAGGAGATTCTTGTTCAGATCGTAGATCGCCAAGTTCGCAAGTTGAGGACCAATGAAATAGCATTAGTCAAAGTTCTGTGGAGAAATTAATTTGTTGAGGAAGCTACTTGGGAAGCTGAGGAGGATATGAAAAAGAGATATCCACATCTCTTTGAGCCTAGAGAAATTCCAGATCAAGGTACTAATTCTCTTCTTAGTACTCTTCAATTGATATACTGAATGTGTTAGATTTGCTTGTTGGGTGTTTGAACTGAATGTTAGATGTTACACCCTGAGCCTACCTAATCTAATTCGAGGACGAATGTTCCCAAGGAGGAGATATTGTAACATCCTGCTATTTGAAATAACTAGAATTAAAAAAAAACCATTTTTGGAAAGATCAAATTTGGAAAGTTTGGCAAGTTTTGCTAAGTATAAGTTTTGGGTCAACTTCAAATAACCATAACCCTTAGTACATGATGAGTTAGGTGTGCTATAAGATATTAAATGAAAGATCTTTAAATTATCTTTCCAACTCTACCGAGTTTGCTAATTTTCAAGTTCCTATGAGGGAGATATGCCCGTTCGAAGTTGGGTTGTCTCGATATGGAAAGTTAACCGGATTTTAAAAGAGTATTTTGTTCTTTTCCATACCCATGTGTTTAATTCGTTTTTAGTGAATTAATTAGGGTCGTAAACTGAATTGGTTCACTTTACACAATTGCAAAATCACACTAGGGTTTAAGAGAAAGAACTCAAGAGGAGAAAGGAGAAGAAAAGGTGTCGATTCATCGATTTCTTGAGGAATTGATTGCGGATTTTGCCAAGGATTCGATCCTACGAGGTATGTGAGTTCACATAGTGTTGGTTTCGTTCACCCATGCGCCAAACATGTTTATTTCAGGGGGAGGCCTTTGAGGTGACGACTTTAAAAGCCGAGGTTGCGAGTTTGAGGAAGGACATAGACTATCTTAAGTCTACTGACTTCACTTCACTGCTAGAGGCTGCTGAGGACAGGGATGCTCCTGAGACCTCGGGGATTCCTTCGGCTACCACATGAGATGTGCAGAGGGGTGGCACAATGGAGTAAGAGTCGGATGCAGAGACCGACGAGGAGCTGATAGCAGTTCACGAAGAGGAAACGCAGGAGAGCCACGATGAGAGCATATTTAGATATTTTCTAGATCTTGCGGGATCAATTGTGCAGCCAATGATCCAGCCATCACTGGCTGAGATTTCCACAACAGCTCCTAGTGGATTTGGAACTTCTATTCTTCCTGAGGTGAGTCTGGGTACTGAGACCCGAGACCAGATAGATGCTCCGGGCACTAATGCCCAGATTCAGACAGAGACCCTAATAGAGGGAGCGACTGCATAGATATGAGCTTTATTTACCTCCCGCTTTGTCTTAATTTTTTTTTTTTTTGGATACTTTTATTCTCATTTGAGGACAAATACTTTTATTTGTGGTGGGGTGAGGCCCACCTTTGTGCATATTTATTTTGATATTATATTTTGGGTTGTGTGCTATTATTGTGTTTTTACACTACTTTCTGTGGATATTTGAGCTTATGGCTCCTTTTGTTTTAAATTGCAAAATGATTTTGACCCGTCCAAAACCTTTGCCACCTCTCGTGTGTTGAATATAGCCGTTCTTTTGTAAAATTTAAGTCTCGATTCCGATCAATATCGATGACTAAAATAGTACTCTCAATCGAACGAACATGAATGCGCGGCTACAACAAGGCCAAATGAAGTTGCATCTCGTTGTGACTAGCTTGTTATCAAATTGAGTCTCTTGTGATGATCATTGCACACTAACGAAAGTGTGGAGTCTTGTTTGACTGTAGTGTCAATGCCTAGTGTGATGAGCTTACTGTGAACCATGCATGATAGATCCTAGAATTTGCCCCGTTGGTCCAGTCAACTAAGTAATGTTATCTCTTGATATGACCTTAGGCAACTTCTAAGAGTGTGAACCAATTTGACATATACCTCTTTTGTGATCTACTTTGTGAGTGTGTTAACCACTTTTGAACACCCCTTGAGCCTTACCTTTCTTTGGAAGAAACTTGATGAAATCATAACCTTTCTTTATCGATTACTCATAATCCTCATGAAATTGTGGTTAGTTGAATAGCCAACTTAGGACAAAAGCCTAAATTGGGGGTGTGGTGAAAAGATAAGGGCAAGTCAAGAAGTGCAAGGAAAGTCTCCTCTTACCCATGGTTTTAAGAAAAATGAAACCCCTCCATACAAAAAAAAAAAGAGAAAGAAAAAGAAAAAGAATGAAAAAGAAAGTTGTGGAATAAAGTACAAAAGAAATGGGGTCCCCAAACAAATCATGGAAAGTGAATAATATGATGACTTATGAGCACTAAAGAGAATGATAAAAGAAAATGAAAGGAAGTGTTGTGAGCACCACATTTTATGAGGATGAAAGTCACTGAGCCTAAATGACCATAGCGTTGCACTCAGCCCCAGTACAAGCCTTGAAAAGACCTTTTTGATCTTGAGTGAGCTGAAACAAATGTTGATTGGAAAATACGGGCAAACCTATGGGTGAAATTATGGATTGTGTTCTTCTTTGTAGGTGTGAGCGTTGCATCTGATTCCGAATTGTGAACCGTTGTGTGAATATGGAATCATTCCTTGTGTGAGGGCATTCTAACACTTTGGTTGAGCTTGAACTTGCATTTGAAGCAAGTATTGTGAGCATGAGGTTCTTTGATATTGGTGAGTCACAACTTGAATCTTTGAGTGAGCATTTAATCTTTGCATAAGTAAATTGAATCTTGTTGTGTGCATTCATGATTGAGTCTTGTGTAGCACTGTTCAAGAAACCCTTTTTGAATGGCTGAACTTGAGTTAGCTTGAGGACAAGCAAAAATTTAAGTTAGGGGTGTTGATGAGTCCACAAATTGGACTCATTCATATTTTGGTAGAATTAGTGTTCTCAAATGCATATTTTATCTCAATATTTGATGAAAACCCTTAAGTTTCGGGTATTTGGAGTTTGAAGGAAAGCATGGACACTACTTAGCAAAAAAGGGAACAAAGGCAGCTGAGAGAATGAAGAAATGAATATCTGAAAATCGCAGAACCCATTCGACGAGTCACCAAAAGGTCTTATCCTCGCCTTTTGTCCCAGTGTGCTAAGCCCTGAAGGAAAGGATCAAATTAGTGGTGAAAAGGAGTAGTCGGTGTATCACCGAGCAATTCCACGAAGCTTTACTATGTCGCCCAATGATCCAAATAAAATGATGTTGAAGGATAGAAAAAGACGGCTACGAAACCTACCAAAGGGTGGATTGTCGAGTTGATCGGCGATCTCGACTAACGACACCGAATAATCCGCTGCAACACAAATTTTTGAAAACTATAAATACTCATTGAAGAGTTGTAGTTTAGGATCAGATTTTTTAATCTATAATTTTTAATATAGACTTCTAAGTTCTAAGTTTGGAGAGGGTTTTGAAGAACTTGAAGATTCAAAGGGTTTCAACTCCAAGAAATTGGACTTGGGTCTTGTGGATTCCTCAACCTCGGCTTGTTTTGAGACTTAAATCTTCATATCCATTTGAATGCAAACTCATTTTGGTATAAATTTCTATCTTTTTTACATGTCTAGCTAATACCCCAATTCTTGGGGTGTGATTTTGTGAATATTGGTTAGATTATTTGTTTGGTCTTGCTTGTTGATGATTTATTTGTTGTTTAGATGTGATTTCATTCAGTAGTTGTGGTGGAACTTGATGAAATTGTAGTTGCAAATACGATTTCACCTTTGTGTTTTCGGCTTGCGAGAGAGAGAGGTCGTAAAACTAAGACTACTAAATTGATGGCCGGTGGGATTGGGTCGACAAGGGTTCAACTCGAGAGAGTGAACCCTAGTCTCATTACCACACACTCAGCTCGAGAGAGTGAGTGGGCTAAGGTGGAGGATACTCTTCATGCGGCAAGTGGGTGTCCGAGAGGAACCCATTTGATTCGGGGTAAGTTGCTCGAGAGAGAATTTATCCCCTCTACAGTCTAGCCTAGTCACAAATATTCAATAGATTTATTGTCAAAAGCTTGTACCCAATAGTTTAGTTTTTCCCGTATTCCTATCACATCCCAAGAACCCCATCTCTATGATTAGTACTCTTTGCATTTTTGTTGTTTCTACATACTTGTGACAAAATTCCCCATTGTTAATTGACGCTTGCATCACCCCTTAGATTTAACATGTTTATATTCGAAAATGTTTTTAGCTATGACTAATTAGGACTTAATTTTATCATTCTCCTTGGTTGGGTTAATTTACTATTGTACGATCGTAGACACTTGCATCGGAAGTTGTGTCATGATTACGCAAACATCAGTTCTCGAGTGTCAGTCCTGCCTAGGGTGTAGGCTTAGGGATTAACATTTTTCTTCAAGATTCTTCAAGAACCTTGTACTTTTAGGTATGTAAGGCCATCATAGTGTTGGACTAGTTCGTCCTCACGCCCTACATCTACTTTAAAATCAGTAAAAGAGAAATTTAGGATTCTACCCCTAGATTTGAGTATTCTTGAGCTAAGTTGATTTTGAGTTATTGAATTTCTGATTTTTTTTGAAATTATATTCCTAAGTATTGAGTTTCTATATTGTTATTGAGATCCTTGAATTGATTTGTTCATGTCTATAATTCAGCATGAACCCTATTTTGAGTTATAAATCTTGAGAAGTTTTTTCAAAGCCAATGCTTGAGTTTTAAACTGATTTTTTGAGGAAGTAAAGATGAGTTTTGAGAAAAAGTTTAAAGGTTCTATTTCATAAAGACGTAAGAGCTTCTAATGTTATTTTATTCATATATATACATATACATATGTACCTACGTTAATTATTGGACTTGAAAGATATGTTCTTAAGAAGGTAAACATGTCTCATGTTTTGAAAAGTATTTCAAGTAATGTAAAAAGCTCATTTTTGTAATGAATGAATTGAGCACAAAGTTACATTAATTATTTTGGGAGTAGTATCGAGCACCGAGTTGAGTTAGAGCCTTTTATGATTCGGAAATCCCATAGAACTACGTAACCAACATAGGATAGGATAGAATTGATTGTTCATGCGACTCCTCACTTCCTCTGAGAAGTCCAATTAGATGGATCCATAGTCACGATATCATCCTATACCCCGGCAAAGTATTGGATTACCCTGGCAACGTGAGGTGAAACGTTGTATCATTGTTAGGCTCATGGTAATGGTTGTCGGTTAGCTAAAATCCCCACAAGTAAAGTATATTATTTTCATGTTTATTTCATTGTATATTTTATTGTAAAGCTTAAATGGTTTTCACTTCATGTTCATGTATTGATTCAGTTGAATTTTTTTAGTCATTCAGTTTAGTGATATGTTTACTCAGCCATATTACATACTCATACATTCAATGTACTAATATCATTCTACCTGCATCCTTTTATGATGCAGATATAGGTGTTCATGATTATCAATATGAGCTTCATTAAGATCGCTATATACTCTAGTTAGCTTGGTGAGCCTCATTGTATTCCAGAGGACTTCACAATTACTTTCCCATTAGTTTTTTAGAGGTCTCATGGGTCTTGTCCCGACATTCTTCTTTAATAGTAGAGACTACATAGATATACAATTTTGGAGAGTCTTTCAGTTTCAGATATTTTACGTAAAACTTATGTTTCATACGAAGTATATTCAACAAAGTTTTGAGACTCAGTAAACTATTTTTAAATGTTTCTTTCAATTTGTTGCTTATGTATGCTCAAGTCAGTCTTCCGCTTCTAGTCAGCCAGGATGAGGGTTCGCTTGGGGACCAGCAATGGTTCTTGAGTGCCGGTTACGTCCAGGGTGTAGGCTTGAATCATGAAAAACTAGGTATCAGAGCACATTGTTCAAGTGTCCAGGGTGTTATGAAGTCGTGTCAGTAGGATCTTATATATGGTTTTGAGGACCCCACTTCTTTAAATAAAGGACTACAAACACGAGTTTCCCTTCTTTCATTCTATAAATCGTACAATAGAGTTGTGTCATAAAGAAGTTATTTAAAACTCGTGTGTTTCTCACATTCTTTCGACTATCCCCCATACTTAAGGTAGTTAAAAAGTGAAGCCAGTTCCAAATCGATAAGTTACTCTCAGTAAAAGTCTTGAGGAAGTCATGAGAATTCAAAGGGGCTTAAGATAAGCCTATGAGTGAGCTTAAGTGGTGAGATTCAAAATAATTCACTCTTATTCATATGAATCGTGTGTTCGATCTAAAAGCGAGATGTATTCTCAGACTCGTTTCTCTGTAATACCCCAGATTTGAAATGAGGCAGATTGCAGCTTTTGGGGAAATTGCAGGTGTCACCCATGAAAGCCAACCATTCCCCGTGGTTGGACCCATTCCCCGTGGTTGGACCCATGCCCCGTGGATGGGATTCATGGATTGGACATCCTGAAACATTGTTTTAAGGTAGTGAAACATTGTTTTAAGGACAACTCCCTATGGGTGGGTCCATGGTCTGGATATGGCAGTCGTGGATTGGCCAAAAGTCTCTGACCATGCTCCATGATTGACCAAGACGGGCTGCTGGTACATCCATGGTTCGTAAGTCATGGTCTCACGGGTCATGTCAGGGAAATTATTTTAGGGACTTAAGGGTCTTTTCCGATTTTAATTTAATTGAAGTGGTGTCGTTTTGCCTAAGTATAAGACACATATATAAGTCATTTTAACCCCCAAAATCCCCCAATTAAGTCATTATCTCAAAATCCCAAAAGAATTCCCAAAACTCTTAAATATTCTCTCTCTAGAAGTTGGAAGAAGAAGAAGGAGATTTGAAGCTAGGTCAAGATCAAGTCTCAAATTTTCAAGCTTTTGTGGGCTATTTGACTAAGGTATGATGGCTTATTCATCCATGGAGTCCCCTAGAATTCTACAATTTGTTAAAGAATTTCCCTAATTCTAGTTAGGATTTCTTCCATTGTTGTGGGCTATGATGAATGTTAATCCAATTGAGTGGATTATAATTGTTTAAGATTGAATTGGTAGAATTTCATGTATTTAGGATAAAATTACATGTACCCATGCCTATCTTATGATTTTAGGGTTGAATTGTTATTTAGGTTTGATGCCAATTTAGGGAAACTCTATGGGTTAGATATCTCCTAACAGGATTGATGAATTATGAATAGAATTGCTCTAGATTGAAGCGTATATGATGAACATGATGTTAATTGCTTTAGAGTAAATCATAGATGATGGTCATGAGATGTAGAGCTTTGATAGTAAAGCCTAGACTATGCATTGTTGATTGATTAACGATATGATGTGGGAGAGATACTTCCTGTAACGAATTGATAAGCATGATTGAATGAATGTAAAATGTTTACTCAATGAATGATTCTCGGTTGAAAGGATTTCTCACCTAAAATGAATATAGACTAAAATGCTTAATGAATGATGAGGCTAGAAGCGATTACCCTTGACCTCTTTATGAAGGATATAAGTTGATTCCCGTACTCGTTAGACTTGAACAAAAAGTGAGTTTCCACGTTCTTACTATGATGAATGGACATGGAGGTGAGTACCCCTGATCCTTATTAAATGATGTGGAGGTGAGTACCTGCATTATATGATGAGTTTGTGGAGGCGAGTACCCGCAATCTTAAAGTAAGAAGGTAAGAGGCGAATACCCATTAGCCTTTATGAACTAGGTATTTAGGCGAATCCTCATGTCTTTAAAACTAAGTATGACTAATGTGATTATGTATGATGATTATTGCTTGGAGTGTTGCTAGATATGTCTTCCATGATGTAAGCTTGACTAGAGGTGGATGACCAAAGTCTTGGATAAGGATAAGTGACGTTACTTAAGGAAGTATTCCTCTTTCTTTATGATGCTTATTATGTATTGATATGATTATTCCTTATGTCTTATGTTGACTAACACTTATGTTTATGTTGTTTATGCTAGCCATCATATTTAGTACTTGATTGTACTAACACATACTCTTGCCTTCATTCTTATCAAATGCAGGGTCCAGCTTTACCGATTCGCATACTTGTGGCTAGGTTCCTAGAGGATTATGAAGTGAACCTTTGGTGAGTCCTCATTGTATTCGAGGATTGGATCACCCTATCTCTTTTATTTCTTTCTTTTGCTTTTAAGACTATTGTATGGACTGCGTCCCAATATTTCTCTTTCTCTTATGTTTAGATAGTTTGAGACAATGTCAAGTTAGACTTCCACTTGCTTTTATAAAAGACTTTAATTGTATTTAAAAGTTTTATATTTTCTCCATTTTTTTATTACTTTATGTTATGATATGGTAAGAGTCTTGTATGAGGCCTCTCAGAGTCTTCTACGTCTTGTTACATCTATGGGGTATATGATGAGTCCACAAATTGGACTCATTTAGGGTTTTATTTTAATGGAAATAGTGTCCTTGAATGCTTGTTCTATCTCAATACCTGATTAAAATGCTGAAGTTTCAAGTATTTGAAATTTTAGTGGAAGCATGGACACTTAGGCGCAAAATGGAGCAAATAGGGCTGAAAAGAACAAGAAATGGAATTCTGCGGATCGTCGAATTTAACTTGGTGAGTCGCTGAAACAACATGAACCGCCCTTCATTCCAGTACGTGAAGCCTTGAAGGAAGTGGATCAAAAGGCGAGGAAAAGAGCAGTCGGCGAGTCACCGATCAGTTCCGCGAAGCAGTACTGTACCACCCAATGATTTAGAATGCGAGGATGCTAAAGGCAAGACACTGAAGGTGATGAGCTGACCAAAAGGTGGATCGCCAGGTTCATCGACGATCTCGACTAATGTCGCCGAACAATCCTCGCAGCATAATCTGTGAAAACTATAAATACTAGTTAGAATTGTAGTCTTAAGGGGATTTTGTGGAGTGGAACAATTATTATTATTATTTTCACTTGAGAACATATTTTAGCTGATATTTTTCTCTCAAGTTTGGAGAGGGTTTTGTGGAGACTTGAAGGAAGGAGGTCTTCTTCCCCAAGTTTGAAAGTGGGTCCTCTTTATTCATTTTCCTTTCCTTAATTTAAGGTTTAATTTCTTATACCCAGTTGATTTCATTATCATGTTAGGTATAATTTCTTATTTCTTGATGTGTGGAAAAAAAACCCATTATTGGGGTGTGATTTAGCAAATATGGGTTGATATTCTTGTTGGGTCTTGCTTGCTGATAGGTTAGATGTATTTTAATGGTGATTTCACCTAGTGGTTGTGGTTTAATCTAAAGGGTTTGTAGTTGAAAATACAAAGCCACCTATGTGTTTTCGGCTTGCCCGAGAGGGAGATTGCGAAACCAAAACCACTAGACTGATGGCCTAAGGAGTGGGTCGACATAAGGTTCAACCCGAGAGGGTGAGCCCTAGTCACATATCCTCACACTCAGCTCGAGAGAGTGAGTGGGGTAAGGCGTAGGCTGGTCTTCATGCGGCTAATGGGTGTCAGAGAGGAACGCATTTGAAACAGGGTAAGTTGCCCGAGAGGGAACTTGTTTCCATTGAAAGCTTAGCCTAGTCACTATTAATTTGCAAATGTCCTATCGAAAGCATATACCCAACAATTTATCTCAACTTGTATTGCGGTTACATCCCAAGAACCTTTCCCTATACTTGATTTTCTTGTTTATTTTGCTGTTTTAGTAGTTCTTACAAAACCCTCTTTCATATTTGACACTTTCATGTCACCCCTTTTTATTTACTATGTTTTTGTTTGTTAATATCTTTAGCTATGACTAGTTAGAATGTAAATTCTATTTTTCTATCAATTCTCAAAACCGCTCCCTTGGGACACAACCCCAACCCTTGGTTGGGTTACTATATTATAGACGATCGTAGACACTCATACCGTAGGATAGTGTCGTTGGTCACGATAAGCATCAAAATGGCACCACTACTGGGGAGTGGTGTTATTTGAGAATTTTTAGTTAAGAAAAGTATCCGTTCTGTTTTAGTTGTAGTTTTACTAATCTTACTCTTTGTCTTGCTCTGTTAAGTTGTGCTTTGAAGTAAGGTGTAACTAGGTTGAATAAGCACCCACAAACCAATAGATTTTCCTCCACTAGAGGCAATGAGGATCCGAGATTGCATACTGACCTTCAAGCAGTTGGAGGGAGAACAAATACATAAATCGTGGGCAAGAGTCAAAGGGCTAATAGCTCAAGGCCCAAATCATGGCATCCCTGACATGGTTCTTCTCGACTGTTTCTACAGAAGCCTCTACCCCAAAAACAAACAGTTACTTGATCAACTATTTCCAGGAGGGATTGCACATATTCCCTACATGATGGTGGCTCAGTTGCTAGATCACATGGCTGAAGCTGAGTGAGAGATTGAGAAAATGTCATGCTGGACACGCTGAAGACACAGGTGGATGGATTAGCCAAAAGTGTGATGAAAATCGAATCTCAGTGCAAGAAAAAGGATAAATATGCCCCTCTGGGTGAAAGAAAAAGCTATGAGGACAAGGAGGTGGAACACATTGAGGAAATTCTCTCAACCATTCTACTCAGTGAGCAAGATGGAGCGCTGGACGAACTGAAAGAAGACACTGAAGGAATAATTTGGTCTCACTCCAAAGCTGTCCAGAAGCTAGAAAAGCTTATGGAGCAGGCATTACCTCATGTTCCCGCACAGGAAAACCAGGGGTTACCTAAGCATGATGTGGATGGCTCCAACTATGAAGCTTAAAGTCTTAAGTATTTGATGTTTTAGTGGAAGCATGGACACTTAGGCGCAAAACGAAGCAAATAGGGCTGAAAAGAACAAAAAATGGAATCCTGCAGATCGCCAAGTTTAACTTGGCGAGTCACCGAAACGACATGAACCGCCCTTCGTTCAAGTACGTGAAGCCTTGAAGGAAGTGGATCAAAAGGCGAGGATAAGAGTAGTCGGCGAGTCGTCGATCAGTTTTGCGAAGCAGTACTAGACCGCCCAATGATCCAGAATGTGAGGATGCTAAAGATAAGACACTGAAGGCGATGAGCTGACCAAAAGGCGGATCGCCGAGTTCATCGGCGATCTCGAATAATGTCGATGAACAATCCTCCGCAACACAATCTGTGAAAACTATAAATACTAGTTAGAACTGTAGTCTTAAGGGGATTTTGTGGAGTGGAACAATTATTATTATTATTTTCACTTTAGAACATATTTTAGCTGATATTTTTCTCTCAAGTTTGGAGAGGGTTTTGTGGAGACTTGAATGAAGGAGGTCTTCTTCCCCAAGTTTGGAAGTGGGTCCTCTCTATTCATTTTCCTTTGCTTAATTTAAGATTTAATTTCTTATACTCAGTTGATTTCATTATCATGTTAGGTATAATTTCTTATTTCTTGATGTGTCCTAAAACCCCCCATTCTTGGGGTATGATTTAGCAAATATGGATTAATATTCTTGTTGGGTCTTTCTTGCTGATAGGTTAGATGTATTTTAATGGTGATTTAACCTAGTGGTTGTGGTTTAATCTAAAGGGTTTGTAGTTGCAAATACAAAGCCACCTATGTGTTTTCGGCTTGCCCGAGAGGGAGATTGCGAAACCAAAACTACTAGACTAATGGCCTAAGGAGTGGGTCGACATGAGGTTCAGCCTAAGAGGGTGAGCCCTAGTCCCATATCCTAGCAATCAGCTCGAGAGAGTGAGTGGGGTAAGGCGTAGGCTGGTCTTCATGCGACAAATGGGTGTCAAAGAGGAACGCATTTGAAACGAGGTAAGTTGCCCGAGAGGAAACTTATTTCCATTTAAAGCTTAGCCTATTCATTATTATTTTGCAAATGTCCTATCGAAAGCATGTACCCAACAATTTATCTCAACTTGTAGTGCGGTCACATCCCAAGAACCTTTCCCCATACTTGATTTTCTTGTTTATTTTGTTGTTTTAGTACTTCTTACAAAACCCTCTTTGTCACCACTTTTTATTTACTATGTTTTTGTTCATTAATATCTTTAGCTACGACTAGTTAGAATGCAAATTTTATTTTTCTATCAATTCTCAAAACCGCTCCATTGGGATACGACCCCAACCCGTGGTTGGTTTACTATATTATCAACAATCGTAGACACTCATACCGTCGGATAGTGTCATTGGTCACGATAAGAATCAGTATCCCTGGGTCGTGATAAACTTGGTATCAGAGCACAAGGTTTAGAATGGCTTCAGGATGTCTCAAACCACGTTAAGTAGAGTCTTATTCATAAATGTGAAGCGCGCCACATTTATGAATATGAGGCTATTAGATGTTTAGGAAATTTCACTTCTTCACTTTTCTAAGTCGTGCCATGGAGTTTAACTCTATAAGTCTTTCTCCTAATCTGTGTCCGGTGGTTTTTAGGAAATGACTACTAGAAGGGCTAATGCTAGAAGGTTGGATGAGGGAAATGTTGAGAAAGAGGTTCCTTCTCAAGCTCCTCCTCAAGCTCTGATTGACCCATTGAATGAGAATGTGACGAATGTAGAGTTCAGGTCCGCATTCAAGTGTTGTCTCAAGCTGTAATGGCACAAGCTAATAGAGAGGTGGTAGCCCCCGTGAACCCAAGTGTGGGTACGGCGGCGGCAAGTGTGAGAGATTTCAGAAGAATGAACCTGCCTAAATTTTATGGCAACAAACTTGAGGAACACCCTCAAGAGTTTATCAACAAGGTTTATAAGGTTCTTTCTATCGTGGGTGTGACTTCGGTAGAAAAGGCAGAACTAGGCCATTACCAACTCAAAGGGGTTGCTGAGATATGGTTTAATCAGTGGAAAGAGGCAAGGTCGGTGGAAGCAGGTCCCATAGAATGGGAAAGATTCAAAAGTGCTTTTCTTGATCGATTCTTCCCTCTAGATATGAGTGAAGCCAAGGTGCTTGATTTCATCAACCTTAAGCAATGAAATATAAGTGTAAGGGAATAGGCCTTGAGGTTCACTCAACTATCCAAGTATGCTCCTTCCATTGTAGCGGATCGTAGGGCCAAGATGAGTGAGTTTGTGTCGGGAGTGTCCAATATGCTAGTCAAAGAGTGTTGCATCGCTATGCTTTTTTCGGACATAGGTATTTCTTGCCTTATGGTGCATGCCCAACAAATAGAAGAGGAAAAGCTCAAGGAAAGATATAGAGAGGCAAAAAGGGCTAGAGTGGATGATGGTAATTTTGCACCTTCTAGGTCCGGTAGACGGGGTCGTTCTAGATTCTGGTAACGGTACTCTAGGCAAGGTTGTACAAATGCTCCTCTGAAGCCAAGAAATGAAAGGGTGCCTAACCCTAATCCCCAAGGAAATTGTGGTAAATCTTTGATGCCTACTTGTGCTAAATATGGAAGAAACCATAAAGGAAAGTGTCTAGCGGGCACTAATGCTTGTTTCGGGTGTGGTAAAATGGATCATAAAATAAGGGATTGTCCTTCGGTTACTAGAAATGAGGGAGACACTCGTCGTAGGGCTTAACCATACCGTTCATATGGCCCCAGTGGCTCGAGTGGGAATGCTCCAAAGAAAACCCATTTTTATGCTCTCCAAACTAAAGGTCACCAACAGAGCTCCTTGCATGTGGTGACGGGTATGTTAAAAGTTTTTAAATATGATGTGTATGCTCAGCTTGATCCGGGTGCTACTTTGTCATTTGTGACTCCTTTTGTAGCTATGAGATTTGATATGCTTCCTGATATATGTTAGAACCTTTTTTCTATTTCTACACATGTTGGTGATTCTGTGGTAGCTAAGAGGGTTTATAGGAAATAGATTTTGGTATTGACCTCCTCCCCGATACCCAACCTATGTATATTCCTCCTTATAGAATGGCTCCGATGGAACTTAAGGAGTTGAATGATTAGTTAAAGGACTTATTGGAATAGGGGTTCATCCGACTAAGTATCTCTCCATGGGGTGCTCCGGTGTTGTTTGCTAAGAAGAAAGATGGTTCACTCCATATGTGTATTGATTATCGCCAATTTTGAACATAGTGGCCATCAAGAATAAGTATCCTCTACCAAGAATAGATGACTTATTTGATCAACTCCAATGGGGAAGTTATTTCTCTAAAATTGATCTCCGATCGGGTTATCACCAATTGAGGGTGAAAGAGGAAGATATTCCAAAAATAGCTTTTAGAACCCGATATGGTCATTATGAGTTCTTGGTTATGTATTTTGGTTTGACTAATGCCCCGGCGACGTTTATGGACTTGATGAATAGGGTGTTTGGACAATACCTTGATATGTTCGTGATTGTGTTTATCGATGATATTTTGATCTATTCAAGAAGTGAGAATGAGCATATTGATCATTTAAGGATTGTATTGCAAATTTTCAAGGACCAACAACTCTATGTGAAGTTTAGTAAATGTGAGTTTTGGTTAAGGTTTGTAGCTTTCCTTGGCCATATAGTTTCAAGCAAGGGTAATGAGGTAGATCCAACGAAGACGGATGCGGTCAAGAGTTGGCCTAGACCTCTATTACTGACGAATATTAGAAGTTTCTTGGGTTTGGCCGGTTATTATAGAAGGTTTGTTGAGGGGTTTTCCTCCCTTGCTTCTCCTTTGACGGTTTTGACTCAAAAGAAGGCCAAGTTCCTATGGTCGGAAGTTTGTGAGAAAAGTTTCCAAAAGTTGAAAGATAGACTTACTGTTGCTCCGGTGTTGACCTTACTGGAAGGTACGGATGGATTTGTGTTATATTTTGATGCCTCTAGAATGGGTTTGGGATATGTGCTTATGAAAAATGGTAAGGTGATTGCCTATGCTTCATGGCAACTAAAGGTTAATGAGAAGAACTATCCTACCCACGATCTTGAATTAGCAGCAGTAGTATTTGACTTAAATATTTGGAGGCATTATTTATATGGGGTCCATGTGTTTATCGATCACAACAGCTTGCAATATGTGTTTACCCAAAAAGATCTAAATCTTCGCCAAAAAAGGTGGCTTGAATTATTGAAATATTATGATATGAGTGTCCTCTATCACCCCGTCAAAGCGAATGTGGTGGCGGATGCCCTTGGTCGGTTGCCATGGGTAGTGTTGAACATGTTGATGATGAGAGGAAAGAGTTGGTTCGAGATGTTCATAGGTTGGACAGATTGGGAGTTCAACTAGTGGATTCCACCAAGGGTGGTATTATGGTTCCGAATCGTCTTTGGTGGCCGATGTTAAAGAAAATCAATGTCTTGAACCGACCTTAGTTGAATTGAAAGAGGAGGTACTAAAGAAGTCCGTAGAGGCTTTCTCCTAAGGGGGTGATGGTGTCCTAAGGTACCAAAGTCACTTATGTGTTCCAGATGTTGATGACTTAAGGGAACAAATTTTATCTGAAGCCCAGAGTTCTCAAAATTCTATTCACCCGAGAGCCACCAAGACGTACCGTGATTTGCGAGAGATCTATTGGTGGAGTGGGATGAAGAACGATATTGTGGGATTTGTGGCTAAGTGTCCTAATTGCAAACAAGTGAAGGTTGAGCATCAAAAATTGGGAGGTTTATCCTAAGATATTAGCATTCCTACTTGGAAGTGGGAAGATTTGAATATGGACTTCATAGTAGGGTTGTCACGGACTCAGCACCAATATGATTTGATTTGGGTTATAGTTGACCGAATGACGAAATCGACCCATTTCATTCCCGCCAAGGTTTCATATATGGCGGAACATTATGCTAAATTGTACATGAGAGAGATGGTAAGGTTCCATTGAGTTTCTTTGTCCATTATCTCCGACAAAGGTACTCAGCTGACTTCACAGTTTTGGAAGTCATCCAAAAGGGTCTTGGCACTAAAGTTAAACTTAGCACAACTTTTCACCCCCCAAACCGATTGGCAAGAGGAAAGAACAATCCAAACATTATAGGACATGTTGAGGGCTTGCGTGATAGATTTCAAGGGAAGTTGGGATGACCATTTGCCCTTGATTGATTTTGCCTATAATAATAGCTACCATTCTAGTATTGGTATAGCTCCGTTTGAGGCTCTTTATGGTAGGAGGTTTAGATCCCCTATTAGATGGTTTGAGGTGGGTGAGGTTGCCTTGATAGGGCCCGAGTTAGTTCATGAGGATATTGAAAAGATTCGATGCATTAGATAGAGGTTGAGAATGCCCCAAAGTCGACAAAAGTCTTATGCCGATGTTAGAACGAGAAACCTTGAATTTGATGTTCATGATTGGGTTTACTTGAAAATCTCACCCGTGAAGGGTGTAATAAGGTTTGGTAAGAAAGGGAAGCTTAGTCCCTGTTTTGTAGGCCCATATCAAATTTTAAGACATGTTGGTAAGGTTGCATATGAACTTGATTTTCCAAATGAGTGGGCATCGGTGCATTAGGTTTTCCATGTCTCTATGTTGAAAAAGTGTGTCGGAGATCCGACATCTATAATTCTCCTTGAAGGGTTGGAAGTGAAAGAGAACTTTTCTTATGAAGAAATTTCGATTGAAATCTTAGACCGGCGAGTTAAGAGATTAAGGAACAAAAAGGTAGCTTCCGTTAAGGTGTTATGGAGAAACCATCTAGTTGAGGGTGCTACTTGGGAGGTGGAAGCCAATCTGATGTCCCGGTATCCTCATCTTTTTCCTCCTATTATAGCTTGAGGTAATGAGTTCCTCTTGTTTTTGCTTATGTTCGAAGTCATTTGTGTTTTATGTGTTTTCATGATTTCCTTGAAATTGTGTGTTCATGAAAAAGATTAAGTTTTTGAAAGAAATGGCTTTTATGATGTTTGTTCCTCATGTTGATGAGTATTGAGTATGAGTTGTTTATAGACATCATGAGATAGAACATTCCTTGAGTTGGAGTGGTGACCCTCCTTGAATTTGTGCTTTTTGAGATTGAATTGCATATGAGATCCACGAGATTGTGTTGAGCATTGTTTTGGTTTTGAGATGATAGTTCCTTCTTGAACATGAGAAAAGTTAAGCTTTAATGCAGATTGGGTTGTTAGATGTAGTTCCTACTTCCTTATGGTGCATTGAGTATATTGAGATAGGAGTTGATGTTCCCCCTTAGTTGTGTGCATTTAGATGAGTTGCATCCATGATGGGCTGCTAGTCTTAAGTCTTTTCGTTTAGAAACGTGCTTAAAATCTCATTCCAGGACGAACGATCCCAGATGGGAGATAATGTAACACCCCGGATTTGAAACGAGGAAAACTGCAGCTTTTGGGGAAATTGCAGGTGTCACCCACGAGGGTCAACTATGCCCCGTGGTTGGACATACGCCCTGTGGATGGGCTTCGTGGATTGGACATCCTGAAACACTGTTTTGAGGTAGTAAACCACGGCTAGGACCATGCCCCGTGGGTGGGTCCATGGTCCCTGGATGGGGCAGTTGTGGATTGGCCAAAAGTCTCTAACCATGATCCACGATTGACTAGGACGGACCGTAGGTCCATCCACGGTCCGTAGGTCATGGTCTCGTGGGTCATGCCAGGGAAATTATTTTAGGGACTTAAGGGTCTTATCCGGTTTTAATTTAATTGAAGTCGTGTCTTTTTTCCTAAGTCTAAGACACCTATATAAGTGATTTTAACCCCCAAAATCCCCCAGTTAAGTAATTCTCTCAAAATCCCAAAAGAATTCCCAAAACTTCTCTCAAATATTCTCTCTCTAGAAGTTGGAAGAAGAAGAAGGAGATTGAAGATAGGTCAAGATCAAGTCTCCAATTTTCAAGATTTTGTGGGCTATTTGACTAAGGTATGATGGCTTATTCATCCATGTAATCCTTTCATCCATGGAGTCCCCTAGAATTCCACAATTTGATGAAGAATTTCCCCAATTCATGTTAGGGTTTCTTCCATTGTTATGGGCAATGATGAATGTTGATCCAATTTAGTGGATTATGATTGTGTATGATTGAATTGATAGAATTGCATTTATTTAGGATGAAATTACATGTACCCATGCCTATCTTATGATTTTAGGGTTGAATTGATATATGGGTTTGATGCCATGTGAGGGAAACTCTATAGGTTAGATATCTCCTTATAGGATTGATGAATTATGAATAGAATTGCTCTAGGTTGAAGAATATATGATGAACATGATGTTAATTTCTTGAGAGTAAAGAATAGATGATGATCATGAGATGTAGAGCTTTGAGGGGAAAGCCTAGACTTTGCATTGTTGATGGATTAATGCTATGATGTGGAAGATATACTTCCTATAACGAATTGATAAGCATGATTGAATGAATGTGAAAGGTTTACTCATATGAATGATTCTAGGTTTAAGGATTTCTCACCTAAAATGAATCTAGATTAAAATGTTTAATGAATGATGAGGCTAGATGTGATTACCCTTGACCTCCATATGAAGGATATGAGGCGATTCCCCTACTCCTTAGACTTGAACAAGAGGTGATTCCCCACATTCTTACTATGATGAAAGGACATGGAGGCGATTACCCATGCTCTTTATGAAATGATGTGGAGGCGAGTACCCGTATCATATGATGAGGTTGTGGAGGCGAGTACCTGCAATTTAAAAGTAAGTAAGGTAAGAGGCGAATACCCATTAGTCTTTTTGAACTAGGCATTGAGGAAAATTCCCTTGTCTTTAAAAGTAAGTATGACTAATGTGATTATGTATGATGATGATTGCTTGGAGTGTTGCTAGATATGCCTTCCATGATGTAAGCTTGACTAGAGGCGGATGACCTAAGTCTTGGATAAGGATAAGTGAGGTTACTTAAGGAAGTATTCCTCTTTCATCATGATGCTTATTATGTATTGATATGATTATACCTTATGTCTTATGTTGACTAACGCTTAGGTTTATGTTGTTTATGCTAGCCATAGTATTTAGTACTTGATTTTACTAACGCATACTCTTGGCTACAATATTATCAAATGTAGGGTTCGGCGTTCCTGATTTTTATACTTGTGGCTATGTTCCTAGACTATCGTTAAGTGAAGCTTTGGTGAGTCCTCATTGTATTTGAGGGTTGGATCACCCTATCTCTTTTATGTCTTTATTTTACTTTTGAGACTATTGTATGGGTTGTGTCCCAATATTTCTATTTCTCTTATGTTTAGATGGTTTGAGACAAAGTTAAGTTAGACTTCTGCTTGCTTTTATAAAAGACTTTAATTTTATTGAAAAGTTTTAAATTTTTCGCACTTTTCTGTTACTTTATGTTATGATACGCTAAGTGGCTTGTATGAGGCCTATCGGGGTCTTATACGCCTTGTTACATCTAGGGGTACCCCTCGGTCGTGACATTCTCTAAACATTGTTTCAGTTGAGACCCTTATCCGAAAGTTTGTTTTGGAGCTTGGATAGTATTTTCACCTGAAAAGAGAGTATGAGTAATGAGATTATAAGAAACAGTGGTAAGAGTGCCTAAAGTTAGAAGAATGAATGTAGAGGTTCGGTATTCTAAGAAAGGGAGATAGTGATGAGGAAAGCTATGTTATTATTGTCATGCACCCAGTAGGTTATTAATGAGGAGTTTTCCCTTATGGGTAAACTAAAAGGTGATGATTTTATGTAGATTGCATGATAGGAGGTAGAGTAAGAGTTACTATTTAAGATGAGTTAGAGTATACTTGAACTAGAAAGGAGGTTATGATGATGTGTCATTGTGTTGGTAACGACCAAGTGTAGGTGCTGCATAGAAAAGTAGGAGTATTCATGACGTGATAGATCTAAGATAGGCTTATGATTTTTTGAGGGAAATCCCATAATATTAAAGTGTTATAGAACTAATTAGGCAATGATGTATAGTGAATGAGTAAATAGTACTTAAGTTGGGAAGTGGAATGTGGCAATAATCTGTAAGGATGTAGACTCAGAGATAAAGATTGACTACTTGTCATGAGGTTTTAATGGGCGAGTGTTTCTAAATTTTATTTAGTAGTTGTAAGTTGGCATGGTAAGCGAGCAATCATATTAATACATGGGTTTAGTAATAAACGTTAAGCTTGAATTTGAAATGAGCATCATAGTAGTAAAAAAAATGGAAACATGAGGGTGATGATGTTAGTTTTGAGATCTGATCTGGTAGACTTGACATTGAGTAGGAGAGGAGTTAAGATGTTATTTACAATGAAGGTGAGTGGCACAAATATGGGATTCTACTTTTGAGGTAAGAGTAGTGAAGTGTGGTTAAGTCATTAGAGTAACAAGAGTATTAAGAAGTGTACCCGAGGTTGTATGTAACCTAATGAGGTTCTAATTAAGTTTCTTCTTTTTTTCATGTGTGCCTAGATAGTATATTTGAGCTGTCAATGTGGAATAGGTTGAGGTAAGCATTATTTTTCCCTTAAAGAGTTAGATGAAGCAGCCTTATAAGTCAATGAGAAGAGGTTAATAGAAACATCTTAGAAAGAGGTCGTAGAAGGAGTCTTAGTACCTGCTTATGAAGAGTTATGTAGCCATGAGATAAGCCTTTTTGAGTATTAAGGGGAATGTAGACCAGTTTAGAGATGAGGGAATAGGTCCATTATTTTCAAGTGTTAGGTTTAGACCTAAGGGGGAGATGATAAGATGAGAAATCAAGTCAACTGTTGAGAATGACATAGTTATGTCTTCCGAAAGAGTTATAGAGGTACATCAATCCATTCATACTCTAGCGTATTCCTCAAAGTTCAGTCAGTTCAACATCATGATGATGTTTCTTATATCAGAATTGTGTTCATCACCTCTGTTCATACACTTTAGAAAGATTCACATCTATGCTCAGTTTTCAGAATGAGGGGCAAAGACTTTAGCCCATTGATCTCAATCTTACTCCATAAAGTTATGGATATCAATCTCATGATATAAACCTATTCATATAAGCATTCATGTCTCATAGTATGTTCAGTCTCACAAATTCATGATTTACTCTCAATGGATAGCAACATAATGCTATACCATGCATATTCTTATATCAGATATCTCGAATGAATCGTGCTTATGATCTTTCACCCTAAAGACCTTTCAGTAATCCTTTTTAGTTTTGGAGAGAGGTGTTGTTGATAGTAGTTGTGTGATGATGGAGGAGAGGATTACTATTTCTTATTGTGATAGATATGGTGTGTTTATTCCATCTATGGTTATAAATGTGGAGGAAGAAGGAGATAGGGTTTTACAATGAGTACTAAGTCAGCTTCCTGGTGGTAATGCATGAAAGTTTAGTTGGTAGAGATGATGAGAGGATGAGAAGTTCTTAGAAAGTGGGTTAGTAGGAGTCTATTCAGTGGTTAAGGTTCTAAGCTTGAATGTGGTATTGTTAACATGTGGACAATGTGTGATACATTAGGTGTTTCGTGATAAGAGCTCAAGGTTAGCTGAATGTAACGGTAAGGAGTAGTGTTCTTGGGATGAGATTTCCTATAGAGGTATAGAACCCGAATCTTGTGATTTGGATCAGAATAATCACCCTATGTTAAGTACTTTGTGATTCATAGTTAGACTTGAATATGGTAAGAGTAACCCCTTTCCATTCTCAGACCAGCCGTCATTCGAGGACAAATGATCCCAAAGGGGAGATATTGTAATACCCCAAAAATTTCTAAGTTAAAACTCGAACCATTCTTCATTTACTTGTAGGGTCATAGCGAGTGATTCTTAAATTACCCATATGTGTAATGTTAAATTACTTAGTGTGGGAATGATTTTGGATATCAATTAAGGTCACTAGAAACTCTTAGCACAAGTAGAGTTGAAAGTTTCCTTATCGGTTAAGTTTTGATGTAAGATTCTCTTTGGGTCAACATTAAATCACCATATATCTTATAATATAAAGAGTTACGTGGACCATAACCAATGAAATTAAAGGTATTTGAATCTACTTTTCAACGCCACCAATTTCGCGACAATCGGATCTTTGAGTAAAGAGTTATGACCATTTTAGTAACCTAATACAGTGTTGTTACGAATTAACCGACGGGAAACATTAAAATGGTCATTTTTGTCTTTTTACCTTTCAGAAAACCCTAAACAAATTTCTTCAATAATTAAATACCCAAAACAATCAGATTTTCATCTATTAATCCATTATTCTCTTCTCTCTCAAACTATAAGGAAAAATCAAAGCATAGGATTTCCGGTCAAGATTCTTTCAATATTTTTCAAGATTCTTCTTCAAGGTAAGTTCTTCTCCAAGAATTTCATGCTTTCCAACTTAAATTTCTTCATACAATTATGAATTATTAATGAGAATCCTAATTCTTGGCCAAAGAGTTTCAAGAAACTAATTCAAGAAATCTCAAGAAAGGTTTTCTTGATTTTTCTCCTTCAAGTTAGGGTTTCAAGGCATCTAATCAAGTTCTTCTTCAAGATTCTTCAAGAACCTTGTTCTTCCAGGTATGTAAGGCTATCATAGTGTTGGACTAGTTCATCATCACGCCCTACATCTACTTTCAAATCATAAAAAGAGAAACCCTAGATTTGAGTATTCTTGAGCTAAGTTGATATTGAGTTTTTGAATTTCTGATTTTTTTTGAAATTCTATTCCTAAGTATTGAGTTTCTATATTGTTATTGAGATCCTTGAGTTGATTTGTTTATGTCTATAATTCAGCATGAACCCTATTTTAGAGTTACAAATCTTGAGAAGTTTTTTCAAAGCCAACACTTAAGTTTTAAATTGAGTGTTTAAGGAAGTAAAAATGAGTTTTGAGAAAAAGATTAAAGGTTCTATTTCATAAAGACTTAAGAGTTTCTAGTGTTATTTTATTCATGTATATACATATACATATGTACCTATGTTAATTATTAGACTTAAAAGATAGGTTCATAAGTGCATGCTTTCAAGAAGGTAAACACGTCTCATGTGTTGCAAAGTATTTCAAGTAATTTAAGAAGCACATTCTTTGCAAAGGGTGAATTGAGAACAACGTTATATTAGTTATTTTGGGACTAGTATCGAGCACCGAGTTCGGTTAGAGTCTTTTATGATTTGGAAGTCCCATAGAACTACTTATCCAACGTAGAATAGGATAGCTTCTTCATGAGACTCTGCACTACCGTTGAGAAGGCCAATTAGCTGGATCCATAGTCACGATATCATGCTATACCCTGGCAAAGTATAGGATGACCTCGGCAACGTGAGGCAAAACGTTGTATCATTGCTAGGCTCATTGTAATGGTTGTCGGTTAGAGAAACTCCCCACAAGTAAAGTATATTATTTTCATGTTTCTTACATTGTATATTTTATTATAAAACTTAAATGATTTTAAATTTATGTTCATGTATTGATTCAGTTAAGTTGCTTTTAGTCATTCAGTTCAGTGATTTGTTTACCCAACCATTTTATATACTCGTACATTCCATGTACTAATGTCATTCAACCTACATCCTTTTATGATGCAGATATAGGTGCTCATTATTATCAAGAGGCACTTCATTGGTATCACTCTACACTCCAATTTGCTTTGTGAGCCTCCTTGTATTTCAGAGAATTTCACAGTTACTTTCTAGTTAGTAGTTTTGAGGTATCGTGGGTCTTGTCCTGACATCCTTCCTTAATAGTATAAGCTACATAGATATATGCTTTGGACAGTCTTTTAGTTTCAGATATTTTACTTAAAACTTATATTTCATACTCAGTATATTCAACGAAGTTTTGAGATTTAGTAAACTTTTTTTAATTATTTATTTCAGTTTGATGCTTATGTATGCTCAAGTTAGTCTTCCACTTGTTGTCAGCCAGGATGAGGGTTTGCTCGGAGACTAGCAGTGGCTCTTGAGTGCCGGCCACATCCAGGGTGTAGGCTCGGGTCGTGAAAATTTCTCTGAGTTGAGTTGAGTTATATTTCTCTGAGTTGAGTTTACTATGTTCCACTAAGTTGAGTATCTTATTTCTAAATTGAGTATATCATTTCTGAGTTGAGCCGTATTTCTCTAAGTTGAGGGGAACTATGTTTCATTGAGATGAGTTGAGTTGAGGGAGTTGAGAAAAGGTAAGTATGTTTAATTTATTTCCATCAATCCAATCTTATGTTTATGCTTTAGAATTCACATTACATGCTCGTACATTCAATATACCGACGTCATTTGTCCTGCATCGTTTTATCATGCAGATATAGGTATTTACGGTCATCAACAGAAGCTTCGTTGATACCATTTGCAGTTCCAGTTAGCTTTGGTGGGCCTTCTTATATTTCAGAGGAGTTCACCTTTACCTTACAGTTAGTAGTTTTGAGATATCGTGGGTCTTGTCCTGATATCTTTCTATAATAGTAGAGGCTTCATAGATAGACAAAGTTTAGTGGTTTCAGTATGTATCTTCTTTGAGTTGTTTTTACAAACTCGGAGTTCATCTATTGAGTATTGTTCAGATTATTTCAAAGTTGAGTATTTGAGTTTATTGAATTTTATTTCATTTTAAAGATTTGGATGCTTGAGTTAGTCTTCCGCTTGTAGACATCCAGGATGAGGGTTCGTTTGGGGACCAACAATGGTTCTCGAGTGCCTCCACGTCCAAGGTGTAGACTCGGGTCATGACAGTTAGACATTACGTGACATTGATTATCCCTAATTGATGGAAACTTGGTTGATAAGTATAATGTGAACTTGTAAAATTAACGAATTATTTTCTTATATACTCCTATCACTACTTTTTCATTGTAGGTCTATGAGATATACAGGGTACACGTGGTCTCGCATCATACTACACTTGCTGAATTCTTTTGTGGTGTAAAATGTATTCGAATTTGAGCACATTTCTTAGAGCTTGAGTCTGAGTTTGAATTATCTTGAAGTTGTGGTGAGCTTCTTGGATATTTTGCGCTTCATGCCTTCATCTATCTCTATTTTTTAGGTCATGTTGATATTCTGATAGGATATTTCTTATCGTTAGGCTTGTTAAATTATTATAGACTAGTATTGACTTTAGAAGCTCTTGTACTTATGACACTAAATCTTGGGGTTGTATTTTAATTTCTATTCATTTTATTATAAAAGACTTAGTATTCGAGATATTACTTGTTACTTACCTTTTCTCCTTTTTAGTTAAGTTGGTTGACTTAATGGGTTGGCTTACCTATCGGTTGGGAACATAGATACCATCACGACTTGAAATTTTGGGTCGTGACAACTTGGTATCAAATCCCTTGGTTCATCGGGCTCACGAGTACAAGAGCTGAGTCTAGTAGAGTCTTGCAAATTGGTGCGGAGACGTCAGTTACTGATCTTCGAGAGGCTATAGGACTTTAGAAAATCTCTATTTTTCCATTTTTTATTGTGCGTTTGAGATTTGGTTTAAGGTCAAAATTTGTTTGTTCCTTTTTCTCACTAGAGGAAAAAATTTCAAGTTTGAACTCAATGGTAGTGGACAATATTATGTGGTATAGTATAGATGTAACATGATTAGCAAAATAACTTAGTAATAAGCTTTTCGATTCTAAAGAATGAAATTGACAAGGTTTAAAATAGTAAGGATGATTTGCTCGAGTTGTGGTTTAAACATGGATACTTGATCTTGTTTTGAGTTTATTAGGACAGTGTTATGAACCATATTTACCATAAGTGAATAATTTAGTAATGAAAAAGTATAATGTCGATGTCTTGAAGAGAAATATAAGATTAGAAAGATAAATTAATCAAATAAAAGTATAGTGATTATGGCAAGGCTATGAGGAGAAGTCGAGGAAGGACAAAGACATAAAATATGATCACTTCTAATGATGTTTGAAGGGATAAGAATTCATATAAGATTCGTAAAAAAAAAAAGCTTTCTATCTATTGGAGGGGAGGTATATTGAAGATATCTAAATAGTCAAATTGGATAGAATGATGGCCACGTTTGTATTCATTTGATGAGAGTCAAGGGTTGTGTCAAGTCTAATACATCAAGAAATAAAAGGCTAAATTAGATATAAGTCAACAAGGACATCTAATGTAGCGTGTTAATGACAGATATTGATAAACTCATGTTGTGAGGAGCCTTTGAAATATTGATTTGAGGGTCAGGATATTAATTGAACTAAGAGAAGAGAAAAGTTCTTTAGTTAAAGGATTTTGGCAGGGATACTTGTATGGAACTATGTGGGAACATTCATAAATACGTGTGTACAATGCTAAAGGATTACCCTACAATTCATGGACTAATATTTTGGTGGTTGGAAATATTATATCGATAAATAACTAACTCAATTGGAGTAACCAAGGTTGTTCAAAGTATAGTTCGGAAAGCTCTCGATTATCTAAAATTTTATTTCGAATGTGGGTCTTCTTCATTTTATGCAAGTACGTAACTTATTAGGATTTGATTATTCTTTGTGACTCTTCCCCTATGTCTATTCATATTCCTACACATGTAGATGATTCCTAGTTGTAGACAAATTGCATCGATCTTATGTTGTTGATTTTATAGTACATTACACGTGGGCAAACATTGTTACACCCCGAGGCTACCCCCTGGACGTTAACACAGGACCTAGGATCACGAGTGACCTCAAGCTAACCCTGCTGGCATATCATGAGTATTCTTAAAGATTTTACTGAAATAGAAATACTGTGCGGAAGCTAGAAACATGATATCGGTGCTCAATAATACTCCCAAAATATAACTTAGCACATATGTTTAAAACATTTCTTCATCCTCAATTTTAAGATTATTACTCAAAAGATTTCTCTTAAAAGAGATAGTACTCAAAACTCCTCATGAACTCCTTTGAAAATCGGTGTTTCCCCTCATTTTAAATGTGAAAGAATTTACTCTTGGGAATACTTAGTTCCCATATATTCATTTTGAAAAATGAAACTCAACTCTCCTCAATCTCAAACTCAAGTACTCAAGTCTTAACACAAGTTTTAAAAGATTGTAAAAGACTTCTCAAAATGACTCGAAAGAACTCTCAAGACTTATATCTTAACTCTGTCTTGAATTTGAATTATGAATTCAAGGGTTATGATTCATGTTATGAATGATTTCTCGATGTTTAGAGTAGTTAGAATGAGATAGAATAACGGTACACCTTAAAGGAATTGATATGGGTAAAACGATGGAATCAGGACGGGGTAGGGGACCTGGAAACCTGGTGCACTAAGTGACGCAAGGCGCCAGACTGAACTCAATCCTACAGAACACTAGTTGAGGCGCACTGAGTGGCGTGAAGCCCCAAGCCTCTGCCCAGAAATCGATGAATTTTCTTACTTCAATTTCGTGTCTAACTCCTCTAGAGTCGAACGATTTCCCTGAAAATCTTTTGGATTCTTAGATCCTACATAATTACAAAAAAATTCACTATAAATTACTTAAGAACAATACTCAAACACAAGATCCTCATCGCAAGAACTCAACGAAACCTCATACTTAAAGAATAGATCATTAACTTCAAGAATTCACTCATGAAGAATTCATTACGAACTCAAATATATTCTATCTTATGGATGAAATTCGACTATCTAAATCATGATTGACATGTGGGTGAACAAACCCAACACTATGAAAACTTACATACCTCGATTTGGCGAAACAAATCTTTGATTCACAAGAGATCTTGTTCGTTCTTCCTTTTCTCCTTTTTTCCTCTTATTGAACTATCTTCTAAAACCCTAAGAGTAGTTTAGGATTGTAAAACTGAACCAAATTATATTTGTCCCCAAAATATTACTAAAAAAATGTTTGAATCTGATGGGGTGAGGAAAAGACCAAAATACCTCTCATTAATTCGGGTAACATTCTTTAACTGGAGAGACTAACTTTAAACGGGCATATCTCTCTCATCTGAACTTAAAAATTAACAAACTCAGTGGAGTTGGAAAGAGAATTCCAAGACCTTTAATTTGATATCTTAAGGGCCATCTAAATCATCTTGTACTGAAAGTTATGGTCATTTGAAGTTGATCCAAAACCCATAACTTAAGCAAAACTTGCAAAACGTCAGATTTAGCTATTTTCAATCTAGTTCTTTCTAAATTTAGCCTTTCTAAGGCGGGATGTTACAGCTTTTTTTTTATGATGGTCATATTATTATATTATGGAGTTTTGGGGAAAGAAAGAAAGAAAGAAAGAAAAGGGGATTAAAAGTTAATGTTTAAGATTGAAATTGTTAATGTAGTTTTATGGTATTCGTAATTTGATGGGTTGTGGGGGACAAAATATTTAATGCCCATTATTACACAATGATGTCACTGGCACTTGATTAATTAATCCTTAGAAATTACATATTTTATATTGTGTATAATAATATATAGAACAGATTTGCTAGAAGTTAAGATCATGTCGTCTGGGACGTTGTTTCAAGTTAAATTTATTGGGCGTGTAGTATTGATTAAGATGAATTCTTGCGGTTTATCGTATATATTTTAATATCTTGGCATATTAAGATAGGTAATTAATTATTATATGTATTGTATCATATAAATATTACTAGATTTATGTTAATTGATGATATTGAGACTTAACCATAAGCTTGAATTTAAGAAATATAAGACTTGACAAATTGATTGACCTCAAGATTAGAAACTTAGTTAAAAATTTGTGCTCTACATTTCATAAGTAAATTAAGTATATACTAGTTTGTTTAGTTTTACTACATTTCCAATTTTATCCTTGTTAACCTAGATTCAATTTTTTGGGTGAGTTGTGGGGTCTAGGCTAGGAGTATAGTAATGGATATCTACGGATTTGGTTACTTACGAATAATGCATATTTGATAGATTCAAAACACTTAAAAGTCTTGCGAAAGGGAAATGCAATATCATGAGGATTCATGACATGTGTTCACCATTTCAGGTATGATAAAAGTTTCTAAACTTCATTGAAGGATGATATTTTAATTAAAGATTAAAAATGTAATAGACAATGGGTAAGGGCAAAAGATGGGGGTCTTATACCAATGGTGGGACGGGCATTAGTATGAGTATCAGTGTTATTTAAGAGAAAGTTTAATTCTACAATATGATAGATTGTAATTCGAGAATGCCAAAGCATATGAGCATTAAATGATGTTAGAGGTGTACAAAACCGAACCAAATTGCAAACTGAGTCAAACCGAAGAAAGACTCGACTAGTGGTTCGGTTTGACTTGGTTTGGTATTGAAAAAAACCCGACTATATTTGGGTTGGTTTGGTTTAAACTAAAAACACCAACCCGAAACCAAACCTACCCAACATTATATATATTATTTTAAAATTTTATTTTAAAAATAAAAATATTTACTTTGATATAATTTTTAAATATTTCTTATACTTTTTCATAATTTTATCTTTTAATATATTATTTCAAGTTTGAAACTAAGAATTCTGAATGGTTCAATAAAAGAGTATAGTCCACAAATGGTGGTAATTATAATAAAGCTTAAATCAAAATCAAAGGAATACTAATGCAAAAAGAAAATCAATTCAACAGTAAGAATGACAATAAATATCGAATATTTGTTCTTTAGTTTTACATTAGTTTAGACAATTAAAATACATAATCTAATTTTAATTTTCTTTAATATTTAGTCATGTAACTAATACTTATTAAACTTATTTTAGCATGATTTAGTACTTTTAAATTATGATAATTTTCATTATGATTTGTTAATTTGTAATATTTGTTTTACGCGATTTCATTATTATTTTTTTTGTTGGATATTTTAATGTCATTAATCCTATCATATTTTGTGTTATTTTCTTAAGAAACACCTTAGATAGTTGTATTTTGGTAGAACTACAGAAATATTTAAAGTACAAGTAAATTATATGTTTGTATGATTACTTTACTGGAAAAAATCGAAAAGACCCAAAAATCCGAATACCCCAAAAAAATTTCAAAAAACCTGAGGTTGAAAAATCCGAGTTTTATTGCTTTGGTTTGGTTTATAAATTTAAAAATCCGACACAAATGGTTTGTTTGATATTAGAAATTCGAACCAACCCGGCAATGTACACCCCTAGCTGATGTATATAGTGGCTTGATTTTGTTTTATTGTGCTTCTTATTTGAATCCGTATATTTGTGATAATTGAGGTGATTATATGTCATAGTGACATTTGATTTATTAAGATGCTTCATCATCCCTTTTTATTGATATCCTATTGTGCACATGCATTGACATGAGACTGAGTATGAGTAAAGGTCTAACATGTGGAGATCGTCCGCACAGACACGTGGTGACTGGTCATGTCTGTATATGGACCTCGCGAGTCCCCCACGAGTCACGAACTCTCGATGTATTTTCGAAGAGTATCATGTATATACAGTTGAGAGAGTACTAGGCATTTGAGGCATATCATTTTATGGTGTCACATTGCATTGCATTGCATCTCATTACATCCTTCCTTTTTGTTTGAGTATGTGTTTTATTGATGTTGGACATTACGTGACATTGATTATCCCTATTTGATGGAAACTTGGTTGATAAGTATATGTTGACTTTTAAAATTAAAGAATTATTTTCTTATATACTCATGTCACTACTTCTTCATTGTCGGCCTATGAGATATACTAGGTACACGTGTTTTCATACTCATACTACACTTGCTACACTCTTTTGTGGTGCAAATTATATTCAAATTTGAACGCATTTCTTGGAGTTTGAGACTGAGTTTAGATTATTTTGGAGTTGTGGTGAGCTGCTTGGATATTTTGCCGTCCATACCTTCATCTATCTCTATTTATTAGGCCATGTTGGTATTCTGATGGGATATTTCTTATGTTTAGACTTGTTAAAAAAGTAGAGACTTGTATTGAATTTTGAAGCTCTTGTACTTATGACACTAAATCTTGGAGTTGTATTTTGATTTTTCTGCATTTTATTGTAAAAGAATTAATATTCGAGATATTGCTTGTTACTTACCTTTTCACATTTTTAGTTGAATTGGTTGAGTTAATGGATTAGCTTATCTATTGGTTGGAAACATAGGTGCCATAACGACTTGAAATTTTGGGCCTTGACATCAACAAACTTAAACTTCAGCTTTAGAATCGAAGCACCCATTCGACCTTTTGGTTTATTGGTGCTCGTGAATAAGTTATATCAATTTTTAAGTATTTTTTATATTTATATACAAATTTCTCATCGAAATCAATGATTGCTCGAGCATCCCATAGACCGACACAGTATACATGGGTCCGCCCGGGCCTTTCAAATGGAGTGCTTGCAGTGACCTTCTATGGACACTCAAAAAGAGTCACCAACATAACCTTCTAGATCTTGACATCTTAACCAGTGGCAGATCTACCTTGTGCATAATGGGTGCTTAAGCACCCACTGTCTTTTGTGACAAACAGTAATATTTATGTGTAAAATATTAGTATGTCATTGAAATGTATTAATTGAGCATCCATTTTAAGTAGTAATTTTTGAGCTAAAAACGTTGAGCACCCATAATATAAAATTTTTAGATCCGTCACTAATTTTAACATTAAAAAAAAATAAAAAATCATCAGAGATAGTTAGTTCTATCAAATTCAATACATGTGAATGATATATATTTGGAGTGAAGAGCTATTATTTTGAGTTACGGACGTAGTGGTAAAACTTATGAGCGATGGTAAGGTACGCGAGTCTTGGTGATGCTATAATAGACTATTACGAAAAATTTTACTATGCATGTGGTACAACTAGTACTAGTTGTATGAAAAATTATTTTATTGTAGATATATTCTATTCTTATCGGTGGATCCATTTTTTGGTTTTTCCTTCTTTGCCTTTAATTTCTCTTTCCTGCTCTTCTCTAATCTTTCCCTTCTTTTTTCTAATTTTATGTTTTTCTTAAATCTATACCAATTTTTTTCAGTATAAGTTGAAGATATATTTTTTTTTTTTGTTTTAACAAAAAATACTTTTTAAAAATAATATTCTTATTATAACTACATAAGTTATTAATAATTAACACAATTTTTTTATATATAATTAATAAGACTAATTTAGTAAAATAATCTCTAATAAAATACAATTAAATTTATATATTAAAGTTGTAAAAGAATAGTGAAACACTTGTTATTAAACTAAACAATAAAAATTATTTGGCATTTGACCATAGAATTTAAATATATTTTTTTATTGTATTTGAAATATATGGAGGAAGAAGAGTTGAAAATAAAATTATGTTTTATTTTTATTAAAAAATATTTGAAATAATATTCATGTTTGAATTTACTTAAATATAATATCAAAAGTGAAAAATGAGTTTATAAACAAATTATACTAACATGTTTTTCAAATTTGAAATATACCTTCAAGTCGAAAAGTTATATTTCAAATTTTCATGATCAAACATCAATTTTCAAATAAAGTAAAAAATATTTTTTAGATGAATTCTAAAAGTAGAAATTAAAATGATACGAAATATGAAGGTGAATTTTTATTTTTTTTGATAACCGAGAAATTCGTCTGTGACCCCGCCCTTTGGACCAATCACAGCCTTCTAAACTTGGTGGATAATGGGCCCGCCTAAAGTACTATAAATGAAAAATGAAAGAAAAGAAATAGAAATAATTTTAGTGATCAATTTTTATGACATAAGTGACGATTTAAAGAATTAACTTGAACTTTTGTATGCTCATGCCTTTTTTATTTAATGATAAAACAAAAATTTTAAAAAAAAATCGGTTAAAACAAATTAGTAAAAAAAACTATTTTCATATGTACAAAATGAGAGAGTAATTAAATTGGTTTCAAAATTAATTTAAGAATTTTTTTTTTATAAAATGAGAAAATAGAGGAAAGATAAAAACAAGAAAGAGAAATAGGAGGCAATGAAGAAAAACAAATTGTAAGTCCCACGAGTAATAACAATAAAATAATCCCTCATACAACTAGTACAAGTTATGCCTCCTCCATAATAAAATATTTCTACTAATACCATGAAGAGATTTTTGGAAAAAAGAAAAGTATTAATTTGTATATCGATACAATTTGAAATTATAATTACTCTGATTTTTTTAGAACTTGCAGCTCATTCGCCATATGCATAGCCTACGATACATCATTATAAACCTCTAGATTCATAAAGATTTAGGTTTGAAATAATTGAGGTTATGTATGAAGAATAACATTTATATCAGATACATTGTACACAAATAAATTTATAATGTATATGATAGTGATAATGGAGTGATGTATCCAGATGTTAAGAGAAAGAAGGAAAAAAGAGATCTTTGTAATTAATTCAAATGATAGGAATTTTTTTAGAAATTATGTTATTTTAAATTCTGTAATTACCTGATTTTCCTCTTACGATCCGTTAATTCTGCAAAAACATATAAAACCCATAATCTACCAACAAATATCAGGAAGGAGGTCTCTAGAAGTGAAGATGAAGGTTGTTGGTGATGTAGATTATTTATGTTCATACATTACTATGAAACGTATTTTCAATATATATAAGTGGGGCAACATTGAAAGAAATGTCACAAATTTCAGCATGATTGTTTTATAGACTTCTCTCCTTCCATACAAATTGTGTGTGCCAAACTAGTCTCCAAACTTTGGATACGGTTCTCGAATATTCTATGCAATTGGTGAGTTTGTTATCAATAAACTAATACTTGTTTCGTTTCATATTTATTGTCAACATTATTAAAACTTATCTCAAAATATTTATCAATTTATAAAATTAAGATAAAAGGTTAATTAACTTTGTTTTCATTTTATCCTGATTTTGATTTTTTAAAAGTAAATAATATTAATTACATTGAACAAAGTGAAGTGTAAATTAACAAAAAATATATATTTTATTTATAACTTTTTAAAATGCGTGTGAAAGTAAAATATGAGATAGAGTAAATAGTATATTTATTTTTATGCAAAACATTATATAGTATCAATAATAGATAATATAAGTCCGTAGTAGGCAGCAGCAATTAGAATTTGGTTTTATTTAGGTCCTTAAAGGTATAACATGATGAATTTGGTCTTTAATTTATTTAAAAAAGAGATCAATTTGGTCTTTAAGTCATATAAATAAAAATAATTACGCATCATTTACCGTGAAAATATGTGTACTACTGCACTTGAGCTATTCAATTACAAAACAAATGTACCTACTTATATTGTTCAATCCAATTCATTAGAATCGATCGACATCAGTATTTCTAATCCTAACTTAAAAGAGTGATGAAAAAACTTTTGATACAGAAAGTAAAGCTTGAAAATAATTTCAACTATATGATGAATACATTTAATGGTATATGAAAAAAAACTCAATTTTTGTGACACATTTTCTTTTAACCAATATAAAAAGAATGACACCTTTCATAGTTAACAACAATTTAATATTAACTTTCCATTTCATCTTTATGAGCTACACAAATTTTTATAGTTTATTTTATCTCATAAGTTTCATAAATCTTTCTTATAGAAAGACTAATAATGATCAAGTGTTCATTAAGCATGAGCAAATGGTGTTGAAGTTATGTCTATTTTTATTTATAATTGGAAGAAGAGGTAGATGTGACTAGATAAAAGGGATGTTTCATAAGTGAATTGGAACTTCATTCACATGGTTTGGTCTCCCTAGACATACACCCAAGTCAGTCAACATATATCACTATCAAACTTTATTTCTCAAGTGCCCTTCCTACTCTAACACTATATATAACCTAGCTACGTACCATGCATGTTTAAAAAAGGTATCCAAAGTAACCCTACAAAAATAAACCCTAGCACCTTCAAATGGCAAACGCTAGAACAACTCATGAAAAGAAGAAGAATGGGATCGTGAATTTGAGAATAATGGTGAGGAAGCTACAAAAGAGTCTTCTATTAGGGAACAAGAAATCACATGCATCCAAACTCGATGAGCATGGAAATGAGTCGATCAACGTGCCAGAGGACGTGAAGGAAGGACATTTCGCAGTTGTTGCTATGGACAATAATCACCTTAAGAGATTTATAGTTCCTTTGAGTTGCTTAACACACCCTTCATTCTTGAAACTATTAGAACAAGCTGCTGAAGAATTTGGTTTTGATCATGAAGGTGCACTTACTGTACCATGTAGCCCAACTGAATTTGAGAGAATCTTGACTGAACAATGGGTGCAAGGAACTGATTCAACATCACTTCAACCTGTTAACTGGACCTCATGTATGGTCAAAACCCATTAAATCAACCATTAAAAAAAAATTATCCTTTTTTTTTCTGTTCATGTACCATGTATTTGGCTGTTCTATTAATAGTACTTTTTTTCTAGTAACCATTAGTCATTACTGAAAATTGAACCTATGGCAATGCCTTTAATTTGTCCTAGAGGTCTGCATTCCATTCATGCTCTTGAATTAATTAATGTTTTAAATGATTCATATAGTTAACAACTTAAGCGGCTTTGTCCTGCCTCATTTTTCTCGCGAAACACCGATATTTGATACTGTTGACACTCAATTTGGGCCTAATATTTTCAAAATTCATAACTTTTAAGTTATATTTGTTCAATAGTTCAAAATACATCATTTTATAATTTAAAATAACTTTATTAATATTTGTAAAAATTTCAGGACTTTTTATCAATTGATTTTAATTACATTATTTTTTGTCACAGCCAGTTGAATACGTTCAAATATTTGTTCATTTTGATGAAATCGTTATTTCTGTTAAATTGCATTTTTTACATGTTATTAGCTACGTTCATCACATTTTTAATATTCATTTTATTCGTTACGTTTGTTAGTAGTCATTTTTATATTTTACACAGTCTAAAAATTCATTCAAAATATGGTTAAGATTTCATACACAAATATTGTATTAACTAATGGTTTTGGCCAACGATTTTAAAATTATGATATTGTATTGTTTTTCGATTTTCTATCTAAGTTATTTCTTAGTGATTAAATTAGTGGTGGTGAATAATATTTTAGGGGTGCCTTTCAGATTTTTTCTAATCTTTACAAGTTTCTTTTAGCGTTCACAATTTTCTAGTGACAAGCTCACCATCCGTAGAATCCAACAAGTCCACCGCCCAAAATCCCATTTTTTCCTTTCTCTCTTCTCTGCCTCCGTACCACCAGAGAACCCAAAATAAAACCCGCATCCTTTTTCCGCTGAACAAAGTGCTAGAGCAGTGAGCTTCCACAACCAGTGAACCCACTTTTCCAGCCCCTTTTCTGGTAAAATCTACAACCACCTGAAATTTCCAGCCGTCTAACTAAAATATAACAACAAACAGCCACCGTTCCTCCACCACCAATTGCCAAAATCACCACCGAAGCTTCTCTGTTTCTCTGACCCCCAGAAACCCACCGTACCACTCTCACACCACCAAATAACCATCCAACCTCAACCCAAAACTCTACTCAATTCACAGTGAACACCAAACAACACCTCCAAACAGCTGCCATACGCAGACCACCAGAAACACCCAACAATCCAGTGGTTCCGGCAGCAGCTCCTATGAACCGGAGCAAAATAAGAAAAAATGAACCAGACACCTTTTCCTTTTCCCCCTTTCGATTTTTTTGTTTGTTTTTTCGCAGAAATCGGCCACCTCTTCTCCGGCGGAACCACACAAAATCCACGTAACCAACAGCTGAAACGACCACCGCAAACAACGACCATTTGCTTGTTCCTCTAGTAAGAACAGTTCATTTGTTCCTTTATTTTTTTACTCTTGTTAATTGCTCCTGTTGGGCTGATTTCATCTGCTAAGTATAGTTAATTCTCTACCATTATGGTTGTGATTTCTTTTCCATTTTTATGTTGGATATTTTTATTCTTTGATTTTTAGGCTGATTTATTGCGTGTTGGGTCGGATTTACTATCTTCTTATGATTTATATTATAAACTCCATTGTATTGTTGATCCTTTATCATTAACATCACTGTTTGTAATTGTATGATTTTTACTACTATTATTAGTTATTTTCTCAAGTTTGTAGTTGACATTTGTGCCTGCAATATTACTCTATTTTCTTTTGGATTGTTTACAGGGTCTTTAACTATATTTTTGCTTCATTCACGCCTACTCCATTTGATTTGCTCGCTGCTTAGATTGGGTTAATGTTATAATTAATTATTGATGTCTTGTTTTACATTGAATTCGTCTATTTCCTAATGGTGTGTTTTACTGTTTCTTTTAGCTTAGGTTTGATGTTATTTCTATATTGTTAATTAAAATTGGCTAATGAAAAAATCTCTCCATCGATTTTAGAGGCTTTCCAACTTTAAAAGGTGTAGTTTAGTTTAAGTTCATATGTTTTAGATGTTAAAATTAGCCAATGAAAAAATATTTTCGTCGATTTTCGAGGTCTTCCTATTTTAAAAGACGGAAATTTAGTTTAAATTTATATATATATATATATATATATATATATATATAATGTATGTTAAAATTGGCCGATGAAGAAATTACCGTCGATTTTCAAAGCCTCCGATGTTAATAAGACGAATTTTATTTTTAAATTATTATTTGATTTCCTTTGTTTTTATTCATATTTATTTATTACTAGCACTTTTACTAAGTGTGTTTACAAGTACACAAGATTGCTTCCTATTGAAGCTATTAAGATGGAGTTCGAATTATATTTTTTAGTCATTATCGTGTATATTGTTAACGTTAGACAAACTTAGGCCGTTTATCATATTATTGATTTACTTTATTATTTGTATATAGTATATGTTTGTTTTACTTGTATATTGTTTTTATCTCCTCCTCAATTTAAAAAAAAAACTTAATTTAGTCGGGACCCACAATTGTGGATTTCGAAGGATGCCTAACACCTTCCCTTCAGAATTACTTGAACCCTTACCTAGAATCTAATGGTTTCGTAGATCATTTAATTGGTTTCCTAGTTTTTTCCTAAAATTAGGTGGCGACTTCTCTAAAACTATTTTTTTTCTTATTTTTTTAAAAATTGAATTAATTGATTATTTTTTGAGTCACCACGATATTTCTTCGTATTTGAATAAAGTAGAGATGTAAACAAACATGACAACTTTTTATGAAAAAATGAAGAGTCATTAGCTAATGATTTAAGGTGTGTTAGGACACCATTCTAAACTAAATTACGGATAACTCTGATTATTTGTTCACACACGTCATCACATTAAATACACGACTTGACTAATTACATAAAGCTAGATGACGTGTTAAACAGATAAGTGAGAAGATCAAAAAAATTGAGACAAAGATTGTAATGACCCTCTAGGTCATTTCTTCATTTTGAGCGTTTAGAGAGTTTTTGTAGTGACCTCAAGTCATTTATGATTTGTTGGGACTGACAATTCGGTCGACGGATCGTTCATTTTTATTTTGTGCAAGTTTTCGTAATTTGGAGCTTTTTAAACTTGAATGGTTGACTTCAGTAAAAACATCAAGAAGACGACCTTAAAATGTAATTCTGATGGTTTCATCGGAAGGGTCATTTTAGGCTAAGGACATTCTTTGTTTGGGGCCAAAAACTTCTGGTGTGAGTTTGTTCCATTAGGCGTTTTAACATTGAAGCTTATTCCAAGGGTTGACTTTGATCAACAATTTTGGTAAACTTGCTCGGATGAGATTTGTGTCAGAGTTATCTTTGAAATGTCGAGTTTGGTCTAGAACGACCTTTCATGCGGTTTCCTGGACTTACTATCTCATTTTGAGCCTTCTTGTGATTTTTAGCTTAAAGTGAAACGTGGGTGTGGAACCCACTTTTCATCGGAACAACCTTGCATGGAAGTTTTGATGAATTCGTTGAGTTCGAAATATCAAATTTTATGGGATAGAATATTTCATTTGTGAGCACGGGGTTATGAATGAATCCAGGGCACCACATCGGATAATTCAGAGTTTGAGCAAAACAGCTGAAGTGTTGATATCTGGTGCAGACTTTAAGCAACAAGATATTCGAATTTTAGCGACTCAATTTTACTTTTAGCAACCAGATTCAGGTATTTATATCTAAAAATTTTAGCTTTCATCCCTCATTTTCAAGAGGCAATTACTCCTAAACCCGAGCTTTGATTTGAGTGATTCGAAGTCCTTTGCATTCATTGGGAGTGTGGATACTTGGTTTTGTGTTTAGAAGTTGTTAAGAAACCTTTGTTTGAGGTACATACGAGCTTGAAGTTGTTGTATTAACTTGGTATTCTTGTTAATTTTGCATGTTGTTGTTGGGCTACTTTTGGGCATCAGATTGTGTTCGATTTTGGAACACAAGTTTGAGATGTAGTTTAAGATCTTTAGATGGAGTCACTTTCGAGATTACCAGCATGGGTACCACATTTTCATTTTGACTCAATATTTCCAATTGGTTCGATCTTAGTGTCAAAACGTCTGTAATGACATTGTGATTGATAATTTGATAGTTTGGTGGTGTTTGGAGGCATTTCGGATGTAGATAGCTCGTGTGTGGTAGATTCAGAGCGCTCGTGTTTGACTTTGACGTAGGCTTTGGTCTACTTTCTTGATTGAACTTCTTAGATAATACCTAGCATAGATTTCATGTAATTTCGGATGGTATTTGCCAGGTATTTAGCTTTCCTCTTGTTATTCCATCCTTTCTTGATTTCGTAGGAGCCTTAGGCATATTGTGGGTGTTGGGATCCTTAGTTTAGACTGTGGTTTCGCTTGTGGTATAGATGATCTTTCTTATCCTTGTTAGGATTGATTCATGGTTGCTTAGACTAGGCTTGACATTAGATGCTTTTGGTTGTATTTTATCAGCTCGTATATATATTTTGCTCCCTTTATGGCTTGTTTTGGGTCATTCTTCTTGCATTGATGCTTGGGACATTGGTGGCTTGTCAGACCAGTAGGTTGGTCCTAATTGTGCTCAGTTCAGGACTAGAGTGGTGTGATTGGGGGTAGGGCATCGTCCCTTGAGTTTTCTCCCTATTTTTTCATTTGAAATTTCTTCTTGATCTTTATGCTTGTTCATTAGCGGTGGGCATGTTGTATCCCTATTGAACTTATGATTATACTATTGGGCCTGAGACTGTATGTGAGGACTAGTTAGATCCCAGGTTAGTACTCTCTGCTTTTGTAGCATGATTTCATTGGCGGTATAATTATTTAATTTTGAGTGCCTTGTTTCAATGCTGGTGATGCCATGCATTGCGTTATTTGATTGGCATATTTATCGTTCATGATGAGATGCTATTTTACTCAGTTTTTATACTAAACTGGTTTTAATGGAAGTCGTACCACCTTGATCATTTGACTTACTGACTATTGAGATTATGAGGCGTCAAGGACGTGTTCCATTTTAAACTTGAGATATTAGAGGCATCTAGGATGTGCTCAGTTTTTACTTGACTAGTCGGGCATATATGATGCTTTTGGTCTTGCTAGCGCCCATTAGAGTTTACTGGTTGGATAAGTGGTCCCATTATTGATTACTTCCAATTTGAGGCTGATGCTCACGGTCTAAGGACGTTACTTCCAGTTCGAGGCTGATGCTCGCGGTTAGAGGACATTATCTCTCATCTGAGGCTGATATTAATGGTTCGAGGCCGTTATTCCTAGTCAAAGTCTGATGCTTTACAGTTTGAGGCCGTTACCTCTGGTTTGGGATTTGGATGGTTACTGATGGTTCTACCGCTCACTTTGTATTCATATGTAATATATATCACCAATATACTTGTTTGTTGTTTCTACCCTCATATTTTTGGGTCCGGTTGGGATATGTTTGTTGTTTGTACCTTTTAGGCTTATGGCGGTCCGATTAGGTTATTGTTTGACTATATTATGTTCTCTGCTATTGTTTTATTGTTACCTTGTAGGTTTTGACTTTAGAATTGTGGTGGTGGGTCCTACTGAAACTAGGTAGTTGACTTGGTATCTTAGTTGCTTACGATAAGGTTATTGGCCTGCGATCTAGGTACGTTCTTGACTCGACTTCTTACCCCTTGTTTCCTATTTCTATTCTTTATTTCCTGTCTGTTTTAGTATCTCTTGTTTAATTACTTGTGTTATACTTTAATTATTACTTGTTGTTTATGCTTGTGTTATCTTTTGAGCTCAGTCGGGCGTTGCCTACTGAGTACCATTTATGGTACTCATACAACACAACTGCCCCCTGCAGATTGCAGTTAAGTTATCACCGTTGATTTGGAGTCGCGCGGAGAAGCCAGGGGTTTTGGAGATTAGGGTGAGCTCCTTGCATCTGGAGCTACTGGTTTTCGTTTGTTTTTGCTAAGCTTAGTCTTTATATTGTATTTAGGGAGAGCCTGTTCTTGTGTTGTATTTATTAAAGAGTTCTACTCCTATTTTGGATTTGATTCTCAACCGCTAACTAATGCCAGGTCTTGGTATGGTTTCTGCATGGTTTTATTGATTATCCTTTCTCTGCTTCGTTCTAAGGTCTTACTTCTTGTTTTTGACTTCCACTTGGTAGTTCGTTGGTTATGTCTCTAGACTAAGGGTTAGGCTTACCTACTAGTGAGGTGTAGTAGGTGTCATCATGACCTGAGAAATAGGGTCGTGAAAGTTTGGTATCAGAGCTCAAGGTTAATCCATATAATTGGTATGACAACAAATGCCCAGTAGAGTCTTGCATATTGGTATAGAGAAGTATGTATCCTATCTTCGCAAGGCTATAGGGCATTCTCAAGAAATTCTAGTTTTGACTCTTATCGCGTATTTTGATGTTTGCGTAATCAAAACACAACTTCCAATGCAAGTGTCTATGATCGTACAATAGTAAAGTAACCCAACCAAGCGTTGGGATCGTTCCCACAGGGAGTGGTTTTCAAAATTAGTAGAAAAATAAAATTTAGTTCTAATTAGTCATAGCTAAAAACATTATCGAATGGAAGCATGTTAAATCAAAGGGGTGACGCAAGCGTCAATTCTCAGTGGGGGTTTGTCACAAGTAAACAAAAACAACAAAAATGCGAAGAGTACTAATCAAGGAAATAGGGTTCTTGGGATGTGATAGGAATACGGGATAAACTAAACTATTGGGTACATGCTTTTGATAATAAATCTATTGAATATTTGTGACTAGACTAGACTATAGTGGGGTAAATTCTCTGTCGAGCAACTTACCCCGAATCGAATGGGTTCCTCTCGGACAACCACTTACCGCATGGAGAACAACCTTCGCCTTAGCCCACTCACTCTCTCGAGTTGAATGTGTGGGAGAATGACTAGAGTTCACTCTCTCGAGCTGAACCTCATGTTGACCCAATTCCACCGGCCATCAATTTAGTAGTCTTAGTTTTACGACCTCTCTCTTGAACAAGCCGAAAACACAAAGGTAAAATCGTATTTGCAACTACAATTTCATTAAGTTCCACCACAACTACTAAACGAAATCACATCTAAACAATAAATAAATTATCAACAAGCAAGACCCAATTTGATCCTTTCTTTTAGGGCTCAGCTCGGCGATTTGCCCTTTGGTAGGTTTCATCACCATCTTGCTTTATCCTTCAACATCGTCGTGTTTTGGATCATTGGGCGATATAGTATTGCTTCGCGGCACTACTCGGCGACACGCCGACTGCTCCTTTTCACCACCAATTTGATCCTTTCTTTTAGGGCTCAGCACACTAGAACAAAAGGCGAGGTTAAGACCTTTCTGCGACTCGCCGAACGGGTTCGGTGACTCACAGATCTTCATTTCTTTGTTCTTTCAGCTACCTTTGTTCCTTTTTTGCCCAGTAGTGTCCATGCTTTCCCTCAAACTCCAAATACGTGAAACTTAACAGTTTTCATCAAATATTGGGACAAATATGCATTTGAGGACACTAATTCTATCAAAATATAGCCCTAAATGAGTCTAATTTGAAGACTCATCACCACTCCCAACTTAAACTTTTTCTTGTCATCTAGCAAACTCAAGCTCAGCCGTTCAAAAAGGAGGCCTCGAACAGTGCTACACAAGACTCAATCATTAATGCACACAACAAGACTCAAGTTACTTATGGAAAGATCAAATGTGCGCTCAAAGATTCAAGTTGTGACTCACCAATATCAAAGAATCTCATGCTCACAATACTTGCTTCAAATGCAAGTTCAAGCTCAACCAAAGTGTTCAATGCCCTCACACAAGGAATGATTCCATTTTCACACTCAAAGGTTTAATCATTTTAAGTTCTGAAATCAAATGCAATGCTCACTCTCACAAGGAAGAACACAATGCATGCTTTCACCCATAGGTTTGCCTGTATTTTCCGATCAACATTTGTTTCAGCTCACTCAAGATCAAAAAGGTCTTTTCAAGGCTTGTAATGGGGCTGAATGCAAAGGTATGGTCATTTAGGCTCAGTGACTTTCATCCTCATGAAATGTGGTTCTCACAACACTTCCTTTCCTTTTCCTTCATCATTCTCTTTAGTGCTCATAAGTCATCTTATTATTCACTTTCCATGGATTGTTTGGAAACCCCATTTCTTTTGTAATTTATTCTACAACATTCTTTTTCATTTTTTTTATATTGAGGGGTTCCATTTTTCTCAAAACTATGGGTAAAAGGGACTTTCTTGCACTTATTGATTTACCTTTTCTTTTCACCACACCCCCAACTTAGGCCAAACCAACTTAGGCTTTTGGCCTAAGTTGGCTCTTCAACTAACCATAACTTCATGAGGATTATGGGTAATGGATAAAGAAAGGTTATGATTTCATCAAGTTTCTTCGAAAGAAAAGTAAGACTCAAGGGGTGTTCAAGAGAGGTTCACACACTCACAAGGTTGGTCACAAAAGAGGTATTTGTCAAATTGGCTCACACTCTTTAAAGTTGCCTAATATCATTTCAAGAGATAGCCTTACTTAGTCGATCGAACCAACAGAGATGATTCTAGGATCTATCATGCATGGTTCGAAGTAAGCTCATCACACTAGGAATTGACACTACAGTCAAACAAGACTCCACACTTTCGCTAGTGTGCAATGATCATCACAAGAGACATTCGATACTAGGCTAGTCATAACGAGATGCAAAGAGTTCACATATTGTCTATGCAACTTCATTTGGCATCATCGTAGCCGCGTATTCATGTTCATTCGATTGAGAGCACTATTCAAGTCATCGGTATTGTTCGGAATCGAGACTTAAATTTTGCAAAAAAACAGCCACATTCAGCACACGAGAGGTGGCAAAAATTTTTGGACAGGTCAAAATCATTTCGCAATTTAAAATTGAAGGAGCCACAAACTCAAACATCCACAGAAACAGTATTAACACAAAATTATAGCTCACAACCCAAATACTAAAAGAAAACACGATTCACAAGTAGCACACAAAAGGTGAGCCTCACCCTAACACAATTAAAAAGTATTTTTCCTCAAATGCAAATGAAATAAAGTCTCCAAAAGGTAAATTAAAGACAGGCAGAGAGGGAGGTAAAGAGGGGATCATGTCTAAGAATTTGCTCCATCTGTCTGGGCATCAGTGCTCGGAGTGTTGTCATTCTGACTCTGGTTTTCATGGTCTGCGTTTGCCTCAGTTGCTGCAGCGATATTAGCCTTAGCCATATTGTCCAAATTGTGAGCTGCTCCAAAGGCATGTATCGTGTTAATGAACCATTGAGCCCACGAAGGGACATTAGGGTCAATGGGAATCCACCTACTGGAACTAGCTTTCGTGTTTTCGCACCTTGCTTTTGGGTGATCTGTCGTCCCCCCTGCATCTCTTCTGGAGTTTTGTGCCCTTATATGTCGGGGTGGCATATGTCCTCAGACAACTTTTGGTCTGGTCAAGTCTGCAGAGATTTGAGATAAAGTTAGAAAATATTTGACAAGCAAACCAAAGACCATCAACTGCAGGCAGAATTAACAGTCCATTCGGCGAGTCGCTGAATACTTTCGGCGAACAAAGGGGTGTCCGCCGAAAGTTACAGTGCAGAAGGGGTTAGGGATACAGAAAAAGGGTGAACAAGAAGACTTTCGGTGAGTCGTCGAATGCTTTTGGTGACCTCATGTTTCTCGCCGAAAGGTACCCACTACACATAAAACATGATATCAAAGGCGAGGTAGGGCAACTAGGCGAACTGCTGAGTGGTTTGGCGAGCTCGTCTCAGCTCACCGAAATGACTCATCGTGACTATTATCAACCGAACTTCTTAAAATCTATCCCGCAACCCCCGAAAATGTAATTTAAGCTCTTACAGCACAAATCTGACTAAGGCCCGTAACATAAAAGCACTCCCTATTGCAAATTAATTCAAGTTAACGCACTAGAAATCGAGATTTCACCAAGAGTTATCGATTAGGAATAGGCAATTAAACAATCCGATCCAATTAGAGAGGCCCAACAGAATTCCACAAGATTAACATATTGCAAATGAGTACAGTACAATTTCGACAAAATGAAAGCGGGGTATGAATTACAATTCTTTAATGCCGATCAAATGGATGTTGAGATGCTAGGAAGCAATGTAATCCAACTCGTAGCACAATTCAATACTAAAAATACTCCAAAAATGCAAGATACGTAAAACTAGAGTGCGGGTGTGAATTTGGGAAGATGAAAAAGTGAGGGAAAGGGAATGAGTTTGAAATTTTTAAATCTTTGGCTTGAAAAACCGTCTAGTTTTCATCCATTCAGCGACATTAGTCCCAATCGCCGAACTATTCGACGTAACGCCAAGTAGCCATTTTCCTCGCCGAAGTTTACAAAACCTCCATGTATTGTGGGAGTCCAAACGACGGTCTCCGTCGAGATCACCGACATGATTAGCGATTCGCCAATAATTTCCTAAGGTCGCAGAGTTTTACAGACTCTAATGTAAATTGGTCTTGAGTCTAACGGCGGTCTGGTTCGGGGTCACCAAACCCTTCGGCAATTTACAGAATGGACATGTGACTCGCCTATATGCACTTTTCGTTCACTCTCCACACTTCCATCTGCACAATCAACACACCATTATTTTACCATAACACGAATAAAAAGCAAAAAGAAAGTATTTTGGGTTGCCTCCCAAATAACGCCTTAGTTAACGTTGTGGCACGACGCAAGTCCACCTCAGACCTCATTTTTGGGGTTGACCATAGTGTCACTAGGCAAACCCCCTTTCTGTCTTGGATTTAGGTGAGACGACATCTGACCTATTTGGGTCTCCAGCTGCTTGATTAATACTGAATGAGAGGTAACGGTTTGGCTAAGGGTCGACACATCCTCTTTCATCTCTTTCAAGATCTTGTTTGACCCTTCAACTTTATTTAGGATACAAAAGAGCATATCTTCATACCTACCACCCTCCGAATCCTTTGACTTTTGGCGCTCGTGGGGAGGCACATGCATGTCCTTCTCCCCATCCTTCCAATTAGGATTTTGGTCTCTCCATTCACGATCCTTCCATCCTTCATCTCTAGCCCAACCTTGGTTACCACTCTGCCTTGGGTAGTTTGAACGATGACCACTGCTTTGGTTGGCTAGGAAGTTCACTTCCTCATTATACAAGGCTTCAAATTTCGCCTCCTCAGGAGTTGCACACCCGACCCCTACAACAGTGACACCATAGGCACCATCCCCCATGACATTTTTGGATAAAATGTCAAGTTGTGTCATGATCTTAGTCATGTTTTGGTCTCTCTCATTATCTTTTTGCATCTGCTCTTTGGATAGCTTAAGAGGGGACACTTGGTCTTCACGAGTGTACCATGCCCTATTGAGAGTTGTCATGCCATCTAAGAGTTGGGCTGCTACTGCATACGGTTGTTTCATCCAGCTCTAGGTGAAAGTTGATCAGTGACACCTTTGTTTACCGAATCCAGGCTTCGGTAAAAATATTGTAGAAAGACATTGTTGGGCAGACCATGAGTCGGGCATTGTAGCACCAACTTTTTAAATCGCAGCCAAGTCTCATGGATTGGCTTACCCTTCAAACGCTTAAAGCTTTGGATACTATCCCGAAGAGTCATCATCTTTGAAAGAGGGAAAACTTGCACATTAAATGCGGTTACCCATTCCTCCCAAGAAGTGATGGATTCGCGAGGCAACTCCGCCAGGCACTTGCGCGCCTCTCCCATTAACGAGAAAGGGAATAGCCTTAACCAAACTGACTCCTGAGAGATGTTTTTGAAAGAGTATGGTCCGCACACATCCACGACATTTTGAAGATGTTCGTGAGGATCCTCATGAGCCAATCCACTAAGAAGTATTTCAAGAGTTGCAACATAGTGCTCGTTATGTGGAGCACTGTATTTCCCTCGACTGGAGCTAAACAGATGGCCCCAATACCTCCCATGCGATGGGGGTCATTAATGTTGGGCTCTTGGAAATCATTGAGATTTCTGATGTCGTCTTGGTGGCCCATCTGGCTACCGTTGCTACCATTAACACTCATGCTTTCTGAAATATTCACACAAGCAAACAAAACCAAACTAAAAATTAAGTAAGTAAACTACGACTAAGAAGAACAATTTTATTGACTAAACTAAGAATTGTCAAATAACACCACTCCCCGGCAGTGGCGTCATTCTGATGTTTGCGTAATCAAGACACAACTTCCAATGAAGTGTCACCGATCGTACAGTAGTAAAGTAGCCCAACCAAGGGTTGAGATTGTTCCCACAGGGAGTAGTTTTGAGAATTAGTAGAAAAATAAAATTTAGTTCTAATTAGTCATAGCTAAAGACATTATCGAATGGAAACATGTTAAATCAAAGGGGTGACACAAGCGTCAATTATCAATGGAGGTTTGTCATAGGTAAACAAAAACAACAAAAATACAAAGAGTATTAATCAAGGAGATAGGGTTCTTGGAATGTGATAGGAATACAGGATAAACTAAGCTATTAGGTACATGCTTCTTATAATAAATATGTTGAATATTTGTGACTAGGGTAGACTATAGTGGGGTAAATTCTCTCTCGAGCAACTTACCCCGAATCAAATGGATTCCTCTCGGATACCCATTTGCCGCATGAAGAACAACCTCCGCCTTAGACCACTCACTCTCTCGAGCTGGGTGTGTGGGAGAAGGACTAGGGTTCACTCTCTCGAGCTGAATCTTATGTCGACCTAATCCCACCGGCCATCAATTTAGTAGTCTTAGTTTTACGACCTCTCTCTCAAGCAAGCCAAAAACACAAAGGTGAAATTGTATTTGCAACTACAATTTTATTAAGTTCCGCCACAACTACTAAACTAAATCACATCTAAACAATAAATAAATCATCAACAAGCAAGACCCAACAAATAATCTAACCTATATTCACAAAATCACACCCCAAGAATTGGGGTTTTAGCTAGACATGTAAAAGAGATAGAAATTTATATCAATTGGAGTTTGCATTCAAATGGGTATGAAGATTTAAGTCTCAAAACAAGCAAAATGTGAAGAATCCACAAGACCCAAGTCCAAATTCTTTGAGTTGAAACCCTTTGAATCTTCAAGTTCTTGAAAACCCTCTCCAAACATAGAACTCAAAATTCTATGTTAAAATTTTTTATATTAAAAATCTGATATTAAGCTAGAACTCTCAACGAGTATTTATAGTTTTCAAAAGATTGTGCTGCAATGGATCATTCGGCATCGATAGTTGAGATCACCAATCAACTCGGCGATCTACCCTTTGGTAGGTTTCATCGTCGTCTTACTCTATCCTTTAGCATCGTCGTGTTTTGGATCATTGGGTGATATAGTAATTCTTCGCGGAACTGCTCGGCGACACACTGACTGCTTCTTTTCATCGCCGATTTGGTCCTCTCTTTTAGGGATCAGCACACTAGAACAAATGGCGAGGATAAGACCTTTCGACGACTCGCCGAATGGGTTCGGCGACTCTCAGATCTTCATTTCTTCGTTCTTTCTGCTTCCTTTGTTCTTTTATTGCTAAGTAGTGTCCATGCTTTTCCTCAAACCCCAAATACTTGAAACTTAAGGGTTTTCATCAAAAATTGAGACAAAATATGCATTTGAGGACACTAATTCTATCAAAATATACCCTAAATGAGTTCAATTTGTGTACTCATCATATTTTCTCTTCGAGTAACTTCTTAAACCACTTCTTTAGAATCTACTCTATGTTCGATGGATAGCACGAATCATTTAATAGATGTGGCAGAGCATCAACATATTCCACTAGAGTTTCAACACGTGATCGGGCTAGAAGGCCTCAATCGGCTATGAACCATAAGGTCGGAGGCAATTCTCATTATCTAGAGAGTCAGGTGGAATCCCAGGCTTTGATAGGGTCTTTGACTACCTTGGTTCCTCCGTATTGAGTGTTAGGAGGTCCGAGATCCTCTAATGATACATCTTTGGTAGGTGCGATTCTTAGCGTAGCGGGTGCTCCTCAAAGTAGAGTTGAGTTGACTGCTCCCCAACAGGATTCATCGTCCATTTCTGACTATGTGTTGGGATTTCTAGAGTGGGTTGGGCATAACTCAATATTGTTTTCTTCAGATCAGGGGTTGAGTCAGGGGTTAATCAGAGGGTTGGTTTTTCCTCTCTAGTTAGCATCAAAGAATCTAATATCAACATTGTCTACCTTTCCCTGGTTGAGAGTCATGTGAGGTTTTTAGAGCAGGCATGCCTTGAGACTTACAGTGATGGTTGTAAGAGGCTTTTCCATCACTACAACAGTGAAAAAATTCCACTTTGAGGTGAGTATCAACTCAACAAGGGACATCTTTCTTTTCAACCTATCAGGCCTATGGAGGTAACATCTTAGGTTCTAAGGGATTCTGGGGTAGGTCGGGGTACTGGTGCTAGGCAGAGGTTAGGCTAGACTTGTCATGTTTGTAATTGTAGACCTTCGGGTGTTGGGTCTCCTGTTACTCCAGTTTGATCTTTGTAGACAGTTGCTCTCGCTAATGGTTGCTATGGGTGTGGTGAGATAAGCCACTATATTAGAGATTGTCGCAAGGCCCCAATTCAGTTGCTAGGGGTGGTTCTGAGTTTAGCAGAGGTAGACATGGAAGATAACCATGTTCTTCACACCGGGCTTCGTTCTATAGATGTTTCTATGATTGAGGAAATTTAGACCACTTGGAGTTGTTTTTCCAAGTATTGCAGAAATATGATAGTCCCCAGACTGTGGTGGTCGGACTTAGTTGTACCTCTGGGGAGCTTGTTCATTAGTGTATAGCTTGTCCCCAACATGGGACCATGATGAGAGGTATTCATCTAGATCACTTGTATAGGTTATTGGCTCATTCGGTTAGAGGTGATGCCTTGGGTGTTGGTTTTACTACATTAGGTTTTCATGTTAAGGTCGGCCATGGTCCATTATATGGTTCAATAGGTCGGTCAGAGGCCGAGGCTTCAAGTATCCTTTCTTTGGATGTGATTTTATGGTTTATCCCATTGATTCTTATTTTGTGTGATTTGGGGTTTTTATGCCCATTTGGGTTTATTTGGCTTACTAACTATTGTTGGCTTGTTGTGGCATCTTGATTTGAGGATTTTGTATGTGTTTTTCCCCTATGGTTGATTTCTTCTAGTATTGGATCGGCTAGGTTGTATTTCTTCGATTGGGAGTAGTGGGGTTGAGTAACTCCTCATGCCTTTGCCTTGATAGTCCTTTTGTGGTTGTGTCCTTAGGATTGTTGGTTTACCTTTTTGCTACCCTTGTTGTGTGCTTTTACTGTGATGCACATCCTTGTTTGATAGGTGGCTAGACTAGCTTTGCCTGATTTGAGTTTTGTATGTTGTAGGACCTAGTTAGCTTAGTTGTGAGCTGTCCCTTTTGAGTAGTAGTTGGGAGATTACTAGTTCTTGGAGGGTTGTGTTGGGTAGTTAAATTATTTAGTTGTGGTAGTCCTTTTTTGTTGCGTTCTCTCTTTTCCTTAGTCTTTTCCTTTATGCGGAGTTGTGTTTTTGCTCATTTAGTCTTTTGGAATCGTCTACTTCTTGTGGTCTTGGAAGTTAGTTATGGATGGCTGGAAGTTGGAGGTGTGATCCCTTGTTGTGCCCGGACTAGCTATTGTGTTGGTTCTTTATTGTTGTGTTGATAGCCCTTGAGGCTGGTTTATGATTTAAAGTAAAAAATGTGGTGTTCATTCGTGATTTCAGGCCTTAGCCATGTTGTGAAATGGAACCTTGCTAAGAAGATTCATCTTTAGGATGGGGTAATGTAATTCATGGTATTTATGAGTTGGCTCTAGTTTAGGATATGTGGTTTGCTTTTATCATGCCTGGTAGCTTGCGTGGTTTATGATAGGGTTGGTATCCTTGGGCAACTATAGGCCAGTTGACTATGTTGATATGCCACTTGCCGGATCGGTTTCCATTAGGTTAGGGTTTTTAGCTCAGATTTGTGGTGGCAGAGCAGTTTATGGGCTTGTAGTGTCGGCATTTCAAAAGTTCCATTGGTTGGAGTAGGTCGCTGGAGCGGGGATCAGTGCTACCTTGTCGTTCGCATGATGGTTATCCTTTGGATCAGTGTGGTTAGATTTAGATGGTTGTGTTTCAGATGCATTTGTTAGTTTGAGGGTTAGAAATAGATTTTGGGCTTTGCCCTAGCAGAGTTCCTTGATTTAGCATTTGTTATTCCTTGATGTTTAGGTGGAGCATGTTATTTTTTTTGAGGTTTTTGTTATATGGCCTGGTAGGTAAGTTTCAAATGGTGCTGGAGATGTTCAGGATATCTAAGGACCGACAGAACACTCTTGATGATTTGAAAATTATATATGTGAAACATAAGGTGAGTTTTTGATTTGAGAGTTAGGTTGCATCTGGCATAATCATGCGGTTGCTCTATTTTGTAGTTTTGGTGTGGTGGTGATTTATTTATATGAATCTGGTGTTTTCAGGCAAGTTTTGTTTAGTTGGGTAAGAGTTGGAGACCAAAATCGATATGGAGGAATATTTGGAGTTTAGAAGTGAATTTGAGGATTCTCTTCTTAGCCTAAGTTTTGTGATGGTATTGTTATACCCAAGAGGTTGTCTGAGGGTTTGGCGGAGCATTAGGAATTAGTATCCTTGTCTTTTTGTGCCATTAGGTTGTGTCTATGCTTCTACTTTCGCAGATAAAAATTCTTTTAGTAGAGGTTGTTGTAATGACCCTCCAGGTCATTTGCTTCATTTTCCGATCTTTTCAGCATTTATAGGTTTCCTGTAGCGACCTCAAGCCATTTATGACTTGTTTGGACTGACAGTTCGATCGTTGGGTCATTCATTTGGATTTTGTGCAAGTTTCCATATTTTGGAGCCTTTGAAAGTTGAATGGTTGACTTCAATCAAAACTTCAAGAAGACAGCCTCATAATACAATTTTGACAGTTTCATCAGCATCGGAAGGGCCATTTTAGGCTAGTCCATAGTTGGTTCGGGCATGAGGTGTAAATTTGTTTAGTCGTTTTAACTTTGAAGCTTAAGCCAAGGGTTGACTTTGGTCAACATTCTTGGCAAACATGCTCGATGAGAATTCTGTCAGTGTGGTTAGCTCTGGAATGTCGAGTTTGGTCTTAAACGACCTTTCGTGCAGTTCACTAGGCTTCTGGTCTAATTTTCTGCCTTCTTGTGATTTTAAACTTAAAATGCAACTTGTGTGTGGGACTTTTCATCAAAATGACTTCAGATGAAGGTTTTAATGGTTCCATTGAGTCTGGAATTCTTATTTTGATGGGGAAGCATTTTTCATTTGTGCACAGGTTTTGGATGAATTTCGAGCACCTTGCCGGAGAATTTGAAGTTTGAGCAAACTAGCCAAAGTGCGGATATCTAGTGCAGGCTTTTAGCAACAAGATAACAGACTTTTAACGACCATATTTTACTTTTAATGACTAGTTTCTGGTATTTATATCCAAAAATTTCAGCTCTTAGCCCTCATTTTCAAGAGGAGATTTCTCCCTCATTTGAGCTTATATATTCATAACTCAAATTCCCGTGTGATCATTGAGAGCGTCGGTGTACTTAGATTTGTGATTAAAATTTTTTGAGGAACCTTCGTTTGAGGTAAATTTGAGCTCGAACCTACTGCCTTAACTTGATTTTCTTTTTCATTTTTCATGTTGTTGTTGGAGTTGTTTTCGAGCCTCGAATTGTGCTAAATTTTGGAACACAAGTTCGAGGTGTAGTTTAGGACCTTTTGACAGAGTAAATTTCAGGATTCCTGGCATCGGACCCACATTCCTATTTTGACTCAGTTTTGGGTCCATTTCTAATTGTTGTGATTTTAGTGTCAAAACATCCATAATGACATTGTGATTGATAATTTGATAGTTTGGTGGAGTTTGCAGGTGTTTTAGATGCGGATAAAGTGTATGTATGGTAGATTCAGAGTGCTCGTATTTGGCTTTGAGGTAGGCTTTGGTCGATTTTCTTGATCGAGCATCTTAGATAATGCCTAGAATAGATTTCATGTAATTTCGGATGATATTTTCTGGGTACTTAGCTTTCCTCTTATTATTCCATCCTTTCTTGATTCTACAGGAGCCTTGAGTTTATTGTGGGTTTGAAGATCCTTTGTTTAGACGGTGTCTTCACTTGTGGTGTTGATGATCTTGCCTATCCTTGTTAGGATTGATTCGTGGTTGACTTAGACTAGGCTGGAGATTAAATGCTTTAGATTGTGTTTTAGCGGCTGATAGTTATAGTTTGCTCCCTTTTGGGGTTGTTTTGGGTCATTCTCCTTGCATTGATGCTTGTGTCCTTGGTGGCTCTTCAGAGCCGTGGATTGGTCCTAGTTGTGCTTAGTCTGGGACTTATGCATTGTGATTCGGGTAGGGCGTTACCCCTTGAGTTTTCTCCCCCTTTATTGATTTGAAATCTCTTCTTGACCCCTTTACTTGTTGATTAGCGGTGGGCATATTGTATCCTTATGGAGCTAATGATTATATTGTTGGGCTCGAGGCTGTATGTGAGGACTAGTTGGATCCTAGGTTAGTATTCTCTGCTTTGGTAGCGTGGTTTCATTGGCTATATAATTTTTTGATTTTGGGTGCGTTGTTTGAATGTTGGTGATGGAATGCATTGCATTGTTTGCTCATTCTCATAGATTTTTTGGTACGATTCTAGCCCATGCATTGACATATTTATCGTTCATGATAAGACACTATTTTACTCGATGTTTATTCTAAATTGGTTTTAACAAGAATCATATCACCTGGAACACTTGAATTACTGATTTTTGAGATTACGAGGCATTAGGACGTGCTCTTTTTTCTACTTGACATATTAGAGGAATCTGGGATGTGCTCAGTTTTTACTTGAATAGTTGGCGCGTCGACACCCTTTCTTCCATGCTTTTGGTCTTCGGCCTTGCAAGTTTATTGGTGGGGTAGGTGGCCCCATTATTGATTACATTCGGTTTGAGGCTGATGCCCACGGTTCGAGGCCATTACTTCTGGTTCGAGGCTGATGCTCATGGTTTAAGGTCCTTATCTCTAGTTTGAGGCTGATGTTGACGGTTCGAGACTGTTATTCCAGTCTGAGGCTAATGTTTTGCGGTTTGAGGCCATTACCTCTGGTTAGGGGTTCGGAAGGTTAATGATGGTTCTGCTGCTCACCCTACATTCATATGCATTGTCTATGACCAGTATACTTTTTTGTTGTTTTACCTCTGGTTAATAGGGCCAGTTGAGTTACTGTTGCCTTTTGTACCTTCCAGGTTTATGGGGTTCAGTTAGATTATTGTTTGACTATACTCTATTTTCTACTATTAATTTATTATTACTTGGTAGGTTTAGGCATTAGAATATTGGTTGTGAGTCCTCCTAACACTAGATAGTTGACTTAGTATCTTAGTTGCTTGCGATTAGGTTGTTCGCTCGCGGTCCAAGTACGTTCTTGACTCGACTTCTTTATTTCCTATTTGCTTTTGTATCTCAAGTTTAGTTACCTGTGTTATGCTTTCCATATTACTTTTGTTTATGCTTGTGTTACTTTTGAGATCTGTTGTATGTTGCCTACTGAGGTACCCTTTTTGGTACTCATAATACACTTCTGTCCCATGTAGATTGTAGTTGGGTTGTCACAGTCCATTTGGAGTCATGCAGAGCAATATGGTGTTCAGAGATTAGGGTGAGCTTCTGGCGTTTGGAGCTACCGATTTCCGTCTGTTTTGTCTAGGCATAGTCTTTATATTGTATTCAGAGACAACCTGTGCTTGTTTTGTATTTTTGAAAATCTTGTACTCCTTTCTTAGATGAAATGCTCAACTACTAACTGATGCCTGGTCTTGGGATGGTTCCTATATGATTTCGTTGATTATCCTTTCTTTGCTTTGTTCTAAGCTCTTACTTCTTGTTGTTGACTTCTGCTTGGTAATTCGTTGCTTATGACTTCGGGTTAAGGATTAGGCTTACCCACTGGTGGGCTGTAGTAGGCGCCACGATAAATCGGGGAGTGACGAAAAGATAGTGAAAAGACCACAAATATTACGTGATTTAAGTTAGAGTAACCACATGATAACACATAAATATTAAAGGTCTTAAAATTGAAAAACTTATAAGTTAAACCAAAGTGCAATAACTATTAGATATAAGTGTATCATCGAGATCACTAGTTTTGAAGGAAAACAAATAAGGAGGGAAGGGTTTTCCTATTCTAACTGGATCACCGTGTAAAACAATAAAATTCAAATTTAAAAAATAATAATCAAGATTGAAAAATATTGTAACATTCTTTGTAGTTTGATTTCAAATATGAGTGTTACAATCTCTCTATGCATCCTGTGGTTCGTCCTTTCAAATATAGATTCAAGGTCTTGAGAGCTTGATCATGAATCTTGATAAAGTTGATCTTGAGTACTTGTCTTTGGATTCAAGATTTTCGAGCTTATTCTTGAATCAGGTGGTCTTGATCTTGAGTTGTTCTTGAACTTGAATGTTTGAGTGCTTGAATTCTATAGATAAATCTGTGGTGTTTGATACACGCGCTCTCTTTGCCTTCTTGTTAGAACTCTGGTTCTTATGTTTAAATCATGAGGACCCCTATTTATAGTTGTAGAATAGTGAAGTTATGATGAGAACATGCTTTCCTTTGGCCAATCAGATTTACATGACATGACAGAGGAGTAGTGGTTAAAGACATGTTTTCTTCTCCCAATTATATTTAAGTGATATGATGATATTTGATTGGTCGGAACAGTTCATCTGTATACGTGACACATTCTTATTTGCCTTTGATTGAGACAAAAATGTCATATCATTTTGACACATGTCATGATTCTATTGACTTCTTCATTTGAGTTGACATGCCATGTCATTTGACACATGAAATCAAACTAGGCCTCTAGGATGAGATGACATATATGGGTTAGCAAAATGGGTTCATTGTTTATAGCCCAGGTTAATGAAATTGGATTTTAGTTAAATCTAAATTTATTGAACTTAAATAATTCGTTCAATTATATTAACCATAATATTCATTTGAACTAAATATATCTTGAGTTTCATATAATTCAAATCATTTTAAGAATTTATGTTTGATAGATTTTAATTGATTACAAATGCCTCATGGTTCAAGTATTATCGAGATATTTTATCTTTTGAAGACTTGACTTAAAATATTATTTAAATGATAATTATATAACATATGTATATTACTCCAAAATGATTGGAGTAGGAAGTGTGACCTCCCCCTTTAAATGATTGATGTGGCTACATCACTATAACTTTCTGTAGAAAATAAAATTCGTATCGAGTAAACAATAATCAAGAATAAAAAAATATCACAATAATCGTATTTATTGATTTTAAAGTGCGAGCGTTACAATCTCTATTATTCCTCTGATTCATCTTTTCAGATATAAATTAAAGGACTCTTGATCTTGATCTTGAATTTGTCTTCAACTTGATTTTGAATTCAAGGGCTTTGGAGCTTGTTCTTGAATCTTCGATGAACTTGAACTTGAACTTTATCTTGATCATGACTTTTATTTGAATTCAAAGGCTTCGCATTTTTTCTTGAATTCGATGGTCTTGATTTTGATCGTTCTTGAACTTGAATTCTTAAGCTTGTAGTTTATAGTGAAATTTGTGGCGTTTCATTCACGAGCTTTCTCTATCTTCTTGTTTAGTATTTTCGGTCCCTTTTCTGAATTATGAGGACCCCTATTTATAGTTTTTGAATAGAGGAGTTGTGATAGAAACATATTTTCCTTTGGCCAATCAGATTTAAGTGATATGACACATGAACTTTGTGGAGCGGGCTTGTTATTTTGATACATTGCCTTTATTTGACTTGACATGCCACACCATTTCCCACGTGGCACCCAAAATGGGCCTCTAGGATGAGATGAAGTTGGACTTAGCAAACTGGCGCATATATTGTAGCCCAAATCATTTAATTTTGACTTTAATTAAATCCATATTTAATAGATTTAAATAATTAATCCAAATATATTAATCCGTAATATTTATTTTGATAGATATATGCATGAATTTAATATAATCCAAATTATTTTATAAATTTACATTTAACAAATTTTAAATGATTACAAATGCCCTTTGCTTCAAATCTTGTCGAAATATTTTATCTTTAGAAAAGTAGGGTTGAAGTATTAATTATACGATAATTATATATCATATAATTTGTGTGTATTTAATTAACATAGCACTCCAATATAAGTAGTGAAAAATAAAGTCCCAAAATTATGTGTCTTTGCCAGCCCACCATCCTTGGTCAATTTGGAGTAGAAAGTGTAAACCAATTAGAGTAGGGAAAGTAGAAATAACGTGGCTTTGTCAACCACTAAACTTGGTCAAAGTAGGAGATATTGTAAACCAATTAGAGTATGGAAAAATAGATTTCTATTAAAAAATATTGTCACATCGCCCTCTGTTAGGATTGTTGTCAAAAAAGGATTTATAATTTAATTGGGAGGAGTACCCATCGACCAGGCCCAATAATGAAATACTCAAATTTAAAATTAACCAGAAAGTTCCTCCGCATCTAAGGGGAAACAACAACTTGAAGAGTCACAAAAGAGAGTTTCAAAGACGACGACCTTTTTTTATCACATCTGCATTTAATGTGCAAAAAAAAAAAAGAATATTACAATGTTGTTTGATGGAAAGAGGCATGGGACTCATGGATCACTTTATGCAGGAATAAATTTTAGGTGGTGAGACTAAAATTTCTGAGTATGTTGAATGATTCGGGCATTCCTTTCTCTTGACATTTATGATGTTTACGTTGCACTTCCTCTTCAAATTTATGGAATAATCTGTATCAGTGGAAGAGAGGGAAAAGTTCACCATTAAAGATTACTTTAAAGGGGAATATTAATTATAGGTTCGACTTGATGAGCATGAACCTCTATATATATATATAAGCAAATCATTGGTTCATTTACTTTCTAACCCACTCAAATATAATCTTTCTAATAAATTGGTTATGCAAAATGAGTTAATGAAACCATTAAATATTAGGGGTTTTAAGAAAGGAAAAGAAACACTAAAAAGCACAAAGTTAGAAACCCAAAAAAACACAAAGAAACCCAAAATCAAATATAAGAGTAGTTGAAATAAAAAAGGGGGAAGAACTAAAGGAACCAAAGTTGTTGCATACAAACGAATTACAAAACGGATAAGTAGAATTGGGGAATTGAAATCAAAGTACCAAAAAGATTATTGTAAAGTATGGTCACCTGAAATAGGACACAGATGTAAACTCAAAGGAAGTGCAAAGTTGACAGCAATGAGAAATTTTGCCGAGGTCTGGAGATAGTGGCGACGGTACTTGTTGGTTGGCAAAATTTGCAGCAGAGCTATGAGTTCATTGTATCTATTTTTTAAAGAAACCTAAAAGATCAAAGATAGAAATTTTGATTAGACGACAACTTGTCAATCGTTCAGACTAATAATCCACATTGAAGTACATAAGAATTTAAAATTTAAACTGGTAAATGCCAATATCGTGAAATCACAATTAAGAGTCAAGTTGTACCAAAAAGTGATTAACTGAATAAAGAGGTGATGCTTATCATAATCAATGACACAACTTCCAGTACGAGTGTCTACGATCGTTGATAATATAGTAATCCAACCAAGGGTTGGGGTCGTGTCTCAAGGGAGTGGTAGTGAAAATAGTAGTTAATTAGAATGAAATTCTAATTAGTCATAGCTAAAGTGATTTGCGAATAAAAATATTGTAAATTCAATGGGGTGACACAAAAGTATCAAATATCGATGGGGGTTTTGTCACAAGTATAGTAAAAACAACAAAAATAACAAGAAAATCAAGTATGGGGAAAAGTTCTTGGGGTGTGACCTCAATACAAGTTGAGATAAATAGTTGGGAACATGTTTTTGATAGGAAATTTGCAAGATAATAGTTACTAGGCTAAGCTTTAGATGGAAATAAGTTTCCTCTCGAACAACTTACCCCGTTTCAAATGCGTTTCTCTCAGACACTCATTTGCCGCATGAAGGCCAGCGTACGCCTTACCCCACTCACTCTCTCAAGATGAGTGTTAGGATATGGGATTAGGGCTCACCCTCTCGGGCTGAACCTTATGTCGACCCACTTCTTAGGCCATCAGTCTAGCAGTCTTGGTTTCGCGACCTCCCTCTCGGACACGCCAAAAACATATGGGTGGATTTGTATTTGCTACTACAAACCCATTAAATTAAACCACAACCACTAGGTGAAATCGCCATTAAAATACATATAACCTATCAGCAAGCAAGACCCAACAATAATATAAACACATATGTGCTAAATCACACCCCAAAAATGGGGATTTTTAGCCATACATCAAGGGATAACAAAATACACCTAAAATGATAATGAAATCAAATGGGTATAAGAAATTAAACCTTAATTTAAACAAAGGAAGAAGAATAGTGAAGACCCACTTCTAACTTGGAGAAGATGAACTCCTTTCTTCAAGTCTCCCACAAAACCCTCTCTAAACTTGAGAGAAAAATACTAAAACTGATGTTCTAAAAGTGAAAATTAACAATAATGTTTGTACCCTTAAAAATAATAACTAAGGCTAGTATTTATAGTTTTCAAATTTAGTGTTGCGGCGGACCGTTCGGCGAGGTGAGTGCGATCGCCGAATGACTCGGCGAATCGCCCTTCTTCCGATTTATCGCGCTTTGTGCTTTGCCTTCAACATGTTTGTGTTCTGGACCATTGGGCGGTATGTCATTACTTCACAAAACTATTTGGCGAAGCGCCGACTGCACCTTTCATTGACTTTTTGATCCACTTCCTTTAGGGCTTCGCATATTGGAACAAAGGGAAGAGTGCTTCCCTTCGGTGATTCGCCAAGAGTGATTGTCGAAGCTCATTTTACGTTCTTTCCAGCCTTTTTGTTCCTTTTTGCACCTAAGTGTCCATGCTTCCGCTAAAACTTCAAATACCTGAAACTTAATAGTTTTCATCAGATATTTAGACAAAATAAGCATTTGAGGACACTATTTCTATTAAAATAAAGCCCTAAATGAGTCCAAACTGTTGATGAGGCAAATGAAAAGATCAAATTACAGATGAAACTATTACTTCCGATAGAAGAGTTGGGCAATAAAAGATTTCGAATAAAGACTGAAGCCTTGAAGAAATGGTGTTCTGGAGCTGCTATTGAATGAAGCCGAGGATCATGTAACCAGGTATTATGTAGCTCCCACTGCTAGGCAATCCATGTGGACACATTTATCAGTGAAAGCTGGCACCAAAGAAAAGGTTACGATCATATTATATATCAAAATTTGGACAACAATGGCCTCTACATATATTGTTAAAACTTTAACCGGACTGCCTCATAATATAATGAGTCAAACATGTTTTAAGTACATTCAAAATAGGGAGATAATGTTTTTATGGCCAGTTCAGTTTGTCCTATACTATTCTTGTTTGGCGAAGAGAAATAGTTTCATGTCAGTGATGCTCAATTATTGGCCTTTTTTAGATGTACGTATTCCTGCGTATTTATAGACTTCAGCACAAAATTGTGTAGCTAACCAAAATGGAGTGACTACATTAGATCACCAAAAAGAGCAGGCAAACAAAATCCTTACAGAGAGTCTAACACATCTTGCCTCATGTATCTTCATCTTCTGTAAATTGCTACATGTACCACTTTAGGGAAAAAAATATGTAATCTAATTTAATACTTGATATGAAAGAACAATAAACTGAACCAGGATTACAAATGTCAAATCTTGAGTTCACAACCACAAGTTCACCTTCCAAAATTATACAAAATTATCTATGAAATTACTTTTAAAATTCTAATGAAGGAGCTTGTTCCCTTTGATTGCCTTTCTCCGTTTTAACGTTTAAATTAACAGATCTATATTCCGTATTTTCTATCCAATAAGTAAGTAGTATACGCAACCACAAACATAGAAGCAAGTGGAAAGTTGAAATAAAAGAAAAGAATACATTCATACAGAACACTTGCACAATTAGTTTAAGATGCCTATAATGCTAGCCATGGTTTTGGTAAGCTTTCTATCTCGGTAAATTGAAATAAATTGTACGTAAAACCTGGACAAGTTAATCAGCAATCATGAAAAAATTAACAGTGAGAGAGTTAATGTTGGGTAGGAAGAGAAAGCTTTGATGACGTTTGTAGTGATCTCAAGAAAAGTCGAAGAGGCTAACCTAAAAGCAACCTTTTGAAATTAATGTAAAATACTTGTAAAAGCTATTTATTATATAGTACTATGCAGGACTTCATATAAATAAAGAAATGACTGAGACACTGAAAGCGAAGGAAAAGTACAAGCTATGATGTAAAAATTTAACGGTATAGAGTATCGTAGTTGTTACTGAATCTTGTGAATGCATTTAAAGAGAAAATTCACCAACTTACAATGTGTCGAGGAGTGGTTGGATTTTTCAAACAGAAAGTGTAGCCTTATTCTGCAAACTCTAGCACCTAAAGAACATTTATAGTCACAGATGTATGATATGAAAAGCCATGAAAATTCTGGTGTATTTATAAGCTTCCTGTGCAATACTTGCGAATGATGTGAGCTTGTAAGTGGATTGTTGATCGTAGAGGCGAAATTTAACATTTTCAATTAGACCAACAATATGTTACTCTCGAGATTACCTGAAATGTGTATTTTAGCATTTTTCTAAATTTCCCAAAAGCAAAACACAGACAGAAATCGGCAAGAAATTAACGACATCAAATTTTAGTAGTCTTGTTAAGTTTGAAAAAAATTGCACCTAAAATGTTAAGTATATAAATTTGAGCATAAATAGTTTGCCATCATTGTCGAAGCGTATGCCTCTGTTGTTGAAGGATTGTCATGCCTGAGTACACATAAGAAGGCTTAGTGAGGAAAAAACAACAACAGGGCAGTGAAAGAAGATGTAAAAGCAAGTGAAGGGAGACTAAAATTTGGAATGCAAAGAGGTATGAGGATTTAAGAGAGTTTTTTATTACAATCTCAACCTTAGTATAATTTAGCAAGTAAAAAGGTAGTGGATTGATATTGGTGGTAATTTCCTATTCTTTACAACACCTCAAAAATACAAACAAGTGAACTCTAAAATTCAGGAAAGGTCAGAGTCAAGACATAGAGGAGTTAAGATCAAGAAGATGGAAAAAACCCAAAATCAAAGGAGCCAGGAGGTCCCAAAAAAATTGTGGAATACAAACGAATCACCAAATATTGCAAAATCAACTAACAAAAGTAGAACTAAGGAATCAAAATCAATAACAGAAGAAGAACTAAGGAATTAAAATCAATACTAGTGAAATGTATGCTCACCTGGACAGAACGACGAAGTGGACGATAACTCAAAGCTTAGAAGAAGAGAAGACGGAGGGAGAACAGACTGAGGCGTTAGAATTGATGTAGAAAAATGATCAACTCTAAGTTGAGAATGACCGAACTACCCTTCAACTTCAGTGTAATTTCAGGGAAACACACGCGTTGACGGAGAGGTGTGTGCTATTCCCTCTTCTTATACAGTAATAAGTCATTTTTTAAACTTTTTCACCATCACATTGACAATTTTCAAAGGTTCTTTTTGCATATTCTTAAAAACATCCACGAGTAGACCTCCTTTTGTAACTTATACGAGCATACATCAAGTATGGCATATATATATATATATATATATATGTATGTATGTATATTTTCTTTCTTTTGTGTCTCTTTTTTTGTAGGCCATGAAATAGATATTTGTCTCATAGATGCTATATAGTGGAGAGTTTTATAACAACCCAAGAAGTTGGTCTTGAGGTGTGAACGGATGTGTTTAACGTCCCCGCCTTCAGATCACTAAATTGAGGTTTTATAAGATCTTGAATACTTACGCATAAGGTGTGAAGGGATGTGTTTAATGTCCCCACCTTGAGATCACTAACTTGAGGGTTTATAAGATCTCGAATACTGAAGCATAAGGTGTGAAATGATGTGTTCACTGTCACCGGCTTGAGATCACTAACTTGAGGCTTTATAGGATCCCGAATACTTAAGGACAAGGTGTGAATGGATGTGTTTAACATCCCTGCCTTGAGATCACTAACTTGAGCCTTTATATGACTCTGAATACATAAACATAAGGTGTGAAGGGATGCGTTTAATGTAGCTTCCTAGAGATCACTAACTTGAGGTTTTATATGATCCTGAACACTTAAGCATAAAGTGTGAAGGGATGTGTTTAACATTCCCGCCTTGAGATCACTAATTTGAGGATTTATAAGATCCTGAATACTTAAGCACAAGGTGTGAAGGGAGGTGTTTAAAGTCCCTGCCTTGAGACCACTAACTTGAGGCTTTATAAGATTCCTAATACATAAGCACTCTCACAACCCAAGGTAGCCCCTAGGCATAACATGACGTATAAGACCCCGAGAGGCACCATACTAGCCACTTAGCTTTCAACATACAAGATAATAGAATAAAAGAGATTAAATATAGTTTCAATTTTAAAAGCTTTACAGAGCATAAAGGAAATCTAAACATCGTCTCAAAAGCCATCTAGTACATAAGAATGAATCTGCCCGTAAATTATGTTCCAAAACTAAAAGTAAGGAGAGACTGAAAACAATAAGTGTCCGGTCCTTGAGGCATGCGGACACACCAAAGCTTGGAATCTCCTCAACTGACTCTAGCCACAAAACTGGGAACCTAACTGTCAAACCCTACATTTGGCGAAATGTAGGCAAGAGTATGCGTTAATACAAAATATGTACCAAGTATGATAGCCATGCATAAAAACATTTTGGAACATGCTTAAAAAGGACATTTCCATGACATTCAATGACTAAGCTAAAACATGAGTATAAAGAATTAGAAAACATAAGTCGTAAATCAAGGTCAATGCAAGCTAATATCTTAACACGTTCATGAGATACTTATATAAAAGTAACCTTAGTTCATTATTATGGGGAAATTACCTTTTAATCAACATAAAGACAATGTGAGCTATAACATGGAATCCGGTGTCTCCCACACCGAAAAGGAGTTTTTCTACTTGCCAAGGTAAGGACCATGAACTTCTAGCGTAGGTGGATCTACTAGGTATTGTCTATATAAGACAACATCCTATGGTGGCACATAGTTAAGGGACAATGAGATTGCTTCTAGAAACCGGACCTCTACTAACGTGAGAGCTTCCATCTTAATATCCGCTCGGTGCTAAGAGTAATTCCCACAGAATAGTCCTTTATGCATATTTGTCTTTATTATCCATGGAAGGGCACGTCATATTGCCAATCCAAGCTAGGTCATGCATCATCCAATGAAAGGTATCATCGAATAACCAATTCAACCTAGATATTATTAGAAAAGCTCCTAAAATCTTTGATTCAAAGTGTAGTTGAGAAAACCTTTCAACCCTAAGAATCCTTTATGTGAGACTGTCCTTTCACAAATCATGCTTTCATGTGTATATGAGAAATCCTTTAACAATAAAACAAATGACAACATTGATACTTCACTCTCAAAGTATCCTTAAAACTGTTACATAAATTTCATGAGAACATGCTTAATTTCATAACGTCCTCTTTCATAATTCAAAACCAACATTACATCATCATAACTTGAAAAATATGGAAATTACATGAGTTCATGGGGGATCATCATAAAAACATGATATTAACTCAATTCATGCATAAAAGATAATATATCAATCAGTTAAATCAATAATTAAGAGAACCCATAACATAGAAGAAAATACCTTACTCAAATGGGGATTTCTAACTTTGAAAATTGGAGAAGTTGGGAACTCCATGGAGGAAAGACTTCCCTGGATGAAAACTATCATACCTCAATGCCAATTGCTTAACTTAAATGCAAGAATTGGAGACTGGTCTTCGAACCCTAGGTGGAACCCTTCTTCTTCAAGCTTTTTAGAGAGAGAAATATTTGGGAGAGAAAGCCTTTCTCTTCTTTCTGGTAGTTTTAGAGAATGACTTGAATGGGTTAATTTTGGGGTTAAAACACTTACATAGGGGTTCAAGGTATGGGTAAAATGACATAGTATTGAGATAAAATAATTAGGAAAATACCCAACTGACCTGACTTACTGCTGACGCGAACCCCCCAGATGGAGGGTTTCACAAGCCGTATCAGGGTCCACGAGCCGTCTGGGCAAGCGTTGCCCTTGGACCAATGGCTTGGGATGACCTTCAAATGGCATGACCCATCTCACGACCATAGTATCGAGATAAAATAATTAGGAAAAGACCCAATTGACCCTGACTTACAGCTGACGTGAACCCCCTGATGGAGGGCTTCACGAACCGTATCAGGGTCCATGAGCCGTCTGGGCAAGCGTGGCCCTTGGACCAATGGCTTGGGATGACCTTCAAATGGCATGACCTATCTCATGACCAGCTTCACGAGCAGTTTGCCCCCTTCACGACCCGTTTGGAGGTCCGTGAGAAAAGGCTGGCCTTGGTGTGGGTTCTGCCTCCTCCTCCACGGGAACCACCATGAGCTGTAAGGCACACAACGAGCTGTCTGAGAGCTCGTGGGAAGGGAGCCCCTCTTGGCTAGTCTCTGGGAGGTTTCACGAGCACCACCACGAGCCGTGGTACCCCTTCAAGGCCCGTCAAGGGCTCCATTAAGGGTGCCATGGCTCAGTTTTGGGCTGGTGACCTCCCACTTAACCCCTTTCTTAGCCCTCTTTATTTCAAGGTGTTACATTATCTCCCCCTTCGGAACATTCTTCCTCGAATGGGGTTCTAGACATCACACGAAAGAAAAGAACTCAAATATAGCATCCCAAAATGCATCCAATCGTATAAATGCATATATCAAAGAAGGAAACATCAACTGTAAGCTCATGCATGTTGAAACCATCATATCATGAAGTCGATATGCAACTCCTACGCAAAACACATAAACATGTACAAATCAATCAAGTTGACTAATTTGCTCAAAATTTAAGATTTTTCATGAACATGCATAAATCAGGAAAATGTGGGAATATCTAAGACACATGACACCAAAAGAGTAAACCACGAGAAACCCAATACCTCAAGCTAAAGTAGGGGTAGAAGGAAAGAGATGTGGATAACAAGACATCATATCGGTCTCGGCTTCCCAACTAGCACCCTCAACTAACTGATTCCTCCACAAAACTTTCACAAAAGCAAATTCATTATTTCTCAACTTCTTGACTTGCCAGTTTAAGATCTCAACCGTTACTTCCTCATAAGAAAGGTTTTCCTTAATGCCCAAATCTTCTAAGGTGACTATAGATGTCAGATCACCAACACATTTCTTCAACAAGGAAACATGGAAACCTGGCTGCACCGATGTCAATTCATTAGGCAATTCAAGCTCATCAGCAACCTTACTAATACACGTTAAAATCAGATATGGGCCTACATATCGGGGGCTACGTTTCCCTTTCTTTCCAAACCTCAGTACACCCTTCATGGGTGAAATTTTAAAATAGACCCAATCATTCTCATCAAACTCAAGATCTCTCTTTCTAACATCGGCGTTGGACTTTTGCCGATTTTGAGCCATTTTCAACCTTACTGTAATAAGTCAAACTTTCTCCATAGTATCATGCAACAATTCTTGGCCTATTAAAGCAACTTCGTCCACTCCAAACCAACCTATAGGAGATCTACACCTCCTACCATGAAATACCTAAAATGGAGCCATACCAATGCTTGAGTGATAACTATTATTATATGAAAACTCAATCAAAGGCAAGTGATCATCCCAATCACCTATAAAATCAATCACACAAGCTCTCAACATATCCTTCAAATTTTGGATAGTATTCTCCGCTTGCCCATCGGTTTGTTGATGAAAGGCCGTACTAAGCTTAACGCGAGTACCAAGACCTTTTGGAAAGATTTCCAAAAACGAGAAGTGAATTGGGCACCACGATCAGAGATAATGGATAAAGGCACTCCATGAAACTTTACCATTTCTCTCAAATACAACTTAGTATAATATTCCAACAAATAAGAAACTTTGACGGCAATGAAATGAGCCAATTTCTTCATTCAATTTACAATAACCCAAATCGAGTCATGTTGCCGTCGGGTGCGAGGCAAACCAACGATGAAGTCCATATTCAAATCTTCCTACTTCCAAGTAGGAATGCTAATATCTTGAGACAAACCTCCGGCACCACATTTTTGATAGAGAACACTCATATCATAATCTTTGAATAACTCCAGCCACCTTATCTGGTAAAGATTTAGATCCTTTTGATTAAACACATATTGCAAACTCTTGTGGTCGGTAAAGACATCCACATGAACACCATGCAAATAATACCTACAAATCTTTAAGGCAAAAATGACCGCCGCTAGTTCAAGTTCATGGGTAGGACAATTTTTCTCATGTATCTTAAGTTGCCTTGAAGCACAGTCAATAAATTTTCCATTTTGCATAAGTACACATCCTAGTCCAATTCTTGAGACAATCACAGTAAATCACAAAATCATTAGTCCCTTCCGGTAACGTCAACACCGGAGCGGAAGTAAGTCTTTCCTTCAATTTATGAAAACTCTTTTCACATGCTTTGGACCATATGAACTTAGCCTTATTTTGAGTCAATGTCAATGGAGAAGCAATTGAAGAGAACCCCTCAACAAATCTTCTGTAGTAACCAACTAAACCTAAGAAACTTCTAATATCCGAAGGGGATAGAGGTCTAGGCCAACTCTTTATTGCATCTGTCTTCTTAGGATCTACCTCAATACCCTTGATTGAAACAATATAACCAAGAAAAGCTACAGACCTTAGCCAAAGCTTGCATTTACTAAACTTTGCAAAAAGTTGATGGTCCTTGAGAATTGGCAACACAATCCTCAAATGATTGATGTGATCATCATCACTTCTTGAGTAGATCAATATATCATCAATGAACACAATCACAAACATGTCAAGGTATTGTCTAAACACCCTATTCATCAAATCCATAAATGCTGCCAGAACATTGGTCAAACCAAAAGACATCACCAAAAACTCACAATGACCATACCGGGTTCTAAAAGCCGTTTTCAGAATATCAACTTCTTTCACCCTCAATTGGTGATAACCGGACCGAAGGTCAATCTTGGGAAAGTAACTTTCCTCTTGAAATTGGTCAAACAAGTCATCTATCCTTGGGAAATGATTCTTATTCTTAAAGGTAACCTTGTTCAACTGTCGATAGTCTACACACATACCAAGAGAATCATCATTCTTTCTAACAAACAAGACTTGAGCACCCATGGAGAGATACTTGGTCAGATGAAACCCTTATCTAACAAATCTTTCAACTGCTCTTTCAACTCTTTTAGTTCTGCTAGAGCCATTCGGTAAGAAGGAATAGAGATAGGCTGCGTATTTGGGAGTAGGTCAATATCAAATTCTATTTCCCTTTCGAGAGGAATACCAGGTAAATCATCTGGAAATACTTCTGAAAACCCATTAACAACGGGGACCGACTCAAGAGTAGGGGTTTCAGAATCTACATCCCTCACCCTAACTAGTTGGTTTATACAACCCTTAGAAATCATCTCTCTAGCTTTAAGACAAGAGGCAAACTGACCGTTAGGCATATAATTTCCCCTTTCCACTATAGGATAGGTTCATTTGGGAACTGAAAATTGACTACACAAGTTCTACAATCAATAGAAGTATAACATGAATACAACCAATCCATACAAAGGATAACATCAAAATCTAGTATACAAAGCTCTACAAGATAAACAAGAGTAACTCTATGGGACAAGAAAATGAGATACTGCCTATAGATCCTCTTAGCCAAAATAGAATCACCAACATGAGTAGAGATAGAAAAAGGATCTAACAACTCATTCGGAAGAATATCAAACGTTATAGCCACATATACCGTCACAAAAGACAATGTAGCACCGGGGTCAAGTAAAGCATAAACATCAATTTGGAAAACTTTCAACTTACTGGTAACCACATTAGGATAACCCTCTTGTTCACCAGGAGTCTAAAGTGCATACAATCGATTTTACGTAGGAGCATTTGAACTCAAACCACTAGGAGGAGCTTGCTTACCCTCTCTTCATTTAGCCGTAAGTATCGGGAAATCCCTCAACTTAGGACAACTTTTACCACAACTGAAACAACCATCTGTACCGGCTAAGCACTTACCCTCGTGCTTCTTTCCACACCTAGCACAAGTAGACATATGCAATGAAGATCCACCACCATTTCCTCCTTGAGGTATAGGGTTAGACACCCTATCTTTTTCGAACTTAGAAAGAGCATTGGAGGAACCTTGATTGGAAAACCATTGTCGGAACTTGGAATGACCGTGTCCACGGGACTTTGAAGGTGAGAAATTACCATAATCGGTTTTAGCTCTCTTTGTCTCCCTACACATTTCCTTAAGTATCTCATCTTTGATTTGGTGAGCATGAACCATGAGACGAGAAATATCCATATCATTGACAAGCATAGCAGTACGACATTCCTTGACCACTATTTTGGACACACCCGAAACAAACATACTAATCCTTGTCCTAGGATCGACAATCATTGTGGGGGAACATCGACACAATTGTGTGAACTTCAAAGCATATTCTTTCACACTCATATTTACTCAACGAATGTTAATGAATTCAAGCACCTTTGCCTCCCTCATCTCAAGGGGAAAGAACATATCAAAGAAAGCAACTTTGAACTTTTCCCAATCGAGAGGACCCGCATCTTCTAGTCTAGCTTCTTTCCATTTATTGAACCAAATTTGAGAAACATCCTTATGTTGATAAGCAACAAACTCATTCCACCAGCGTCACTCACATGATCATCAACACCTTGTAAACCTCATCAATGAACTCTTGAGGATCTTTCTCAACCTTAGAACCATGAAATCTGGGGGATTCATTCTAGTAAAGCCCCTCACTCTAGATGCCGTCGTAACCACCTTTGGGTTCATGGGAACCACAACCTCCTTATTGGCTTGAGCCATCATGGCTTGGGCGAACACTTGAAAAACATCCCTAAACTCTGCATTAGTCACTTGTTCAGCCAAAGAGTCAATCAGAGTTTGATGAGCTTAGGAGGAGCCTCTTGTCACACATTCTCCCTTACATTCCTTCTAGCATAAGATCTTCGAGTAGCCATATCCTATAGAGCATCGATTAAGGATTAGGAGAGAGACCATATAGAGTTAGACTTTATCGCACGACTTTAGAGTAATAAAAGAGGTGGAGTTTTCTAACATCTCGTAGACTCTCATTCATAAATGTGGCATGCTTCACACTCATGAACAAGACTCTACTCAACGTGGCTTATGAGACTTCCTAGGACCTTTCTAAACCTTGTACTCTGATTACCAAGTTTGTCACCTCCTAAGGTAGCCCCTAGGCGTAACATAGAATATAAGACCCGAGAATACAAGCCACTTAGATTTCATCATACAAGATAATAGAATAAAAGAGATTAAAAAACATTTTCAATATTTCAAAGCTTTACAGAGTGTAGCGGAAATCTAAACATCGTCTCAAAAGCCATCTAGTACATAAGAATGAATCTGGGCATAGCCCGTACATCATGTTCCAAAATTGAAAGTAAGGGAAGACTAAAAAATTAAGTGTCTGGTCCTTGAGGCATGAGAACTCACCAAAGCTCGAAATCTCCTCAACTAACTCTAGCCATAAAATTGGGAACCCTGACTGTGAGACCCTACATTTGAGAAAATATAGGCAAGAGTAATACAAAATATGTACCAAGTATGATAGCCATGCATAAAAACATTTAGAACATGCTAAAAAGAAACATTTACATGACATGCCATAACCATGCTAAAACATGACTAGAAAGACTTAGAAAACATTAGTTATAAAACAAGGTCAATGCAAGCTAACATCTTCAAAATGTTCATGAGGTAATTATATAACTAAACTTAGTTAATTATTAGGGGGAAATTACCTTTTAATCGACAAAGAGATCATGTGAGCTATAACTTGGAATCACGTGTCTCCCACACCGAAAAAAGGTTGTCCTACTTGCCAAGGTAAGGACCATGAACTTCGAGCTTAGCTCGATCCACTAGCTAATGTCTAGATAAGACAACATCCTATGGTGGCACATAGTTAAAGGAAAAGGATATTGCTTCTAGAAACCCGAACTCCACCAATGGGAGTGCTTCCATCTCTATATCCGCTCGGTGCTAAGAGTAATTCCCACGAAATAGGCCATTATGCATACTTGTCTTTATTATCCATGGAATGGCATGTCATAATGCAAATCCCAGCAAGGTCATGTATCATCCAAGGGAAGGTATCATCCAATAACCAATCCAAGCTAGGTTTTATTAGAATAGTTCCTCAAATCTTTGATTCAAAGTGTAGTTGAAAATCTTTCAACCGTAACAATCCTTTATGTGAGAATGTGCTCTCACAAATCATGTTTTCATGTGTATACGAGAAATCCTTTCACAACACAACAAATGACACCATTGATACTTCACTATCAAAGTATCCTTAAAACAATTACACAAATTTCATGAGAACATGCTTGATTTCATAACCTGTTGTTTCATAATTCAAAACCCACATTACATCATCATAACTTGCAAAACATGGGAATTACATGGGTTCATGGGGGATCATCAAATAAACATGATATTAACTTAATTCATGCATAAAAGATTATATATCAATGAATTAAATCAGTAATTAAGAGAACCCATAGCATAAAAGAAAAACCTTAAGTCAATTAGGAATTTCTAACTTTGAAAATTGGAAAAGTTGGGAACTCCATGGAGGAATGGCTTCAATGGATGAAAACTATCCTACCTCAAAGCCAATTGCTTAACTTCAATGGAGGAATTGGAGACTTGTCTTGGAACCCTAGGTTGAACCCTTCTTCTTCAAGATTTCTAGAGAGAAATATTTGGGAGAGAAAAAATTGCTCTTCTTTTGGTAGTTTTAGAGAATTACTTGAATGGGTTAAATTTAGGGTTAAACACTTATATAGGGGTTCTAGGTATAGATAAAACGACATAGTATCGTTATAAAATATTTAGGAAAATACCCAATTGACCTTGAGTTACAACTGATGTGCACCCCTAATGGAGGGCTTCACGAGCTGTCTCAGGGTTCACGAGCTGTCTGGGTAGTCATGGCATCTGGACTAGTGGTTTGGGATGAACTCCAAATGGCTTGACCCATGTCACGATTAGCTTCACGGGTTGTCAAATTGGCTCACACTATTTAAAGTTGCCTGATATTATATCAAGATATAGCATTACTTAGTTGCTCGGACCAATGGGGCAACTTCTTGGATCTATCATGCATAGTTCAAAGTAAGCTCATCACACTAGGCATTGAGACTACTGTCAAACAAGACTCCAGACTTTGGCTAGTGTTAATGATCAACACAAGAAACTCAATTCGATACTAGGCCAGTCATGACGAGATGCAAAGAGTTAACTTATTGTCTATCCAACTTCATTTGGCCTCATCATAGCCGCGCATTCATGTTCATTCAATTGAGAGCAATATTTAACTCATCGATATTGATCAGAACCGAGATTTAAATTTTGCAAAAGTACTGCCACATTTAACACACGAGAGGTGGAAACTTTTTTCGGACTGGCCAAAATCATTTTGTAATTTAAAACAAAAGGAGCCATAAGCTAAACCATCCACAAAAAGCAGTGTATTAAACACAATTTTTAAACATAATAACCTAAATACATACACAAAAATACAATTGCCAAATAGCACACAGAAGGTGAGCCTCACCCCACCACAATTAAAAAGTATTTGTCCTAAAATGCAAATGAAATAAAGTATCCAAAAGTGAAAGTAAGAAGGACAGAAAGGGAGGTAGAGAAAAATCATGTCTACACAGTTGCTCCATCTGTCTGGGCATCAGTGCCCGGAGTGACTCTAGAAGGGCCAGCTCCACTGAATCTAGCAACAGGTGCTAAGGAAGCTTGCACAACAGCATCCATCATAATTGCTTCCGTCTCTGTTAGGTCTTCATTTGTGACTCCCTCATTTTTCACAAGGATCTCTTCATTAGTCTCTGCCTCTGACTCTGGCTCGGCTGTCTGCTACATTCTATCTTCATGTCCTGTGGTATTTTGAGGCGTTTTTGGGCACATCTGGAATCTTCATTGTTCCAAAAACTATGGACATATCGGTGGACTTCAAATAGCCCACATATTTTCTCAGCTCAGCAATGGCATCTTTTAACGCCGTCACCTCCTTATTTACTGCTATCAGCTCCTCGTCGGTCTCTGCATACTACTCCTCATATGCTGTGCCACGCCTCTGCACATCTCCGGTGGTAGCCGAAGGAATCCCTGAGGTCTCAAGAGCATCCCCGTCGTCTGCACCGTGCATCAACGAAGTGAAGTCGGTAGACTTCAAATAGTCTACGTCCTTCCTCAAATCTGCTACTTTGGCTTTTAAAGCCAAAGCCTCAGATGTCCCCCCTATTTACTCTCACAAGTATCAATTCTACAACCCAGATCATCAATAGAAGCCCTAAAGGGGGGTCAATGCAGCCAAGATAGCACTATCGATCATCCTTGGAATGGATCTCTCCAATCGAGTCGATCTCACATCCGTTGAATAGGCCAGTTGTCCCATCTTTAGGATCATGGCCTGAGTAATCCTGGAAGGTTGGGAGGAGGAAGAAACACATGGGACCTCTGAAGAAGAAGAAGGAGCGGATGTACTTGAAGGCTCAGAGGCCATAGTAGACGAAGGTGCTTCTGCTGGTAACGAGTCAACATCAACTTCCGTAGAGATATCTGCTGGAGCTGTTCTCCTCACGTCAACCTTCTCTCGTGTGAACTCAGCCTCTATATGCCGGATGTAAATGAAGAAAGACGGGGTGACCTCAATATCCCTCGTAGTGTCCCGAGGTACTCCAGTACGCTGGCACAACTCCATGATCAAAACTGGGAATGGCAGAAAAGTCAGCTTTTGCTTGGCGCTCATGGTTATCTCTTGTGAAATCATTAGACCCAGATTGATGCGCCACCTGGAAATGATAGAACCAAGGCTTGCCTTAGGATGGCGCAAAATGGACTCATTCTGTGATGGCATGATAGTGCGGCTGATGAATCCAAACCAGAACCTGGCAGCGATGTTCAAGTCCCTCTTCTCAATAGGTGTGCCTGCATCCATCCACCTCGGGGTGGTGTCAGAAATTAGAGGATCCAGCCAACCCTTCAGTTCATCTAAGGATTGAACAACATGCAACTCTTCATAGGGAAGTGCAGAGTGCAGCGGTCTACCCAATACAATGTTAATATACTCGCTATGGCACTCAAATTCCTTTCCTCTGACCATGACCGAGTTTACTGGTCCAAACTCACCTGACTTATTCTTGTTCTTAGGCATGAACTCCCCATACGCTATGTAAAATTCCTAACCCAAAAAAGAATGTAAGGGCCTCGCGAACTTGTGAACTGCTCAAACTTATGGTATCGGAGGGTATCAATCACATCGGGATGCTTGCCTTCTCGGCCCTCCATAGGTAATAACTTATCCTCAAGGATGGTCCATACCCCCTCACCTTTCAGCCTGTTCAGTAGTCTAGGAGGTGGAACAATAGGGTGTGCAGGGGCCACTGGAGGTGTCTGCGCTGGTACGGAGTCTGTTGCCGGAGAAGTGGTAGCTGAGAAAATATTGGTGGATGTGGACTGAGATCTGGCCCGGAGTTCATCCCCTAAGTTTATCAGAGACTGCTCATCTTCTGGTTCTGAAAAATTATCTTGGGATTTAATACCTACTTCTTTTCTAGCTATATACTTCTTCCTTTAGCTTTTATTTCCTGCTGGGAGTTCTTCTCCTTTCCTCTTTGGAGTATTTGACACCCCCTCGTTTATGGTTATGCCTTGTGCTTTTTCCTGAGGTTTCGTGGTTAGATTTGTGCGTGCCATATCTGCAAGATATTGGGACAAATTAGGGGAAAATTCAAACATAAGCACAGGAAATCTATTGCAGACAGGCTCGCCGATCCATTCAGTGAGTCACCAAACCTCTTTGGCATGCTAAGTCAGGCCCGCCGAAGGGATTGGCTTAAAAATTATAGCAAGTCGGCGATGTGAAGGTCCTTTTGGCAAATCATTGATTACTGTTGGCGATCATGGGTTTGTTCACCGAATGTTATAGTGCAACAAAGGTTTAGGGGAGCATACAAAGTGTGATCAAGAATACTTTCGGCGAGTCGCCGAGTGATTTCGGTGACCTAAGGCTTCCCGCCGAAAATTACAGACTCAAACAACACATAAAGCATGAATTTAAAAGCGAGATGGGGTCATTAGGCGAACCGCCAAATGGTTCGGCGAGCTCGACCCTGCTCACCGAACAACTGAACGTTCCCATTTTCAATCCACATTCTCGAATTCAACCCCGCAACCCCTGAAGACAAATCAAAGCATGCAATAGTGAAATTCAAACAAGACTGGTACTACCCATCACCCCGAGATATTCAGATTTTTCTCGATTTTGCCAAACTTAGCCATTTGACGGTACTTGCTCTTAGGAGTGTTGTCACCTGGTTTATCATTGAGCAATTTTCATCACTTAGAACAAACAAGGGTTACTCAGACTTCACCCAATAAATCTAAACGACACGCAAGCACAATTCATTGCAAATTCATTCATTTAAAAGCACAAAAAATACGGGCATTTGACAATCAAAACAATACGGGCAAGATTATCAAATTAAAATTGGCATTCAAGCATTCCAGTTCTATTAGAGAGGCCCAACACACAACAAAATGATACGATCATTGCAAAGAGTACAATGTTTTGAATGTAAATTTGGGATTCAGAAACCAACCTTATATGTCGATTAAAACACGATTGAAAACCTATGCGGCAAAGAAATCCTAGTTCCGAGCACCAATCAACAACTATAATACTAATAAAACAGAAAAATATTGAAGATAATACCTTGATGTGGGTTTGTGAAGTGTCAAAGCGAGAGAAATTTAAGGATTTCAAATTCTAAGTATGATTTCCATTATAAACCGTCCAGTTCACATCCATTCGGTGACTTTAGTCGCACTCGTGGATCCACTGGGCGACATGCCGAGTGGTCACTGTGCTCGCCGGGTTTTACACGACCTTCAATCAAAGTGAGAGTCCAAACGACGGTCTTTATTGGGCACAACGACTATTTTGGCGCTTCACCATTCGATCTTGTTCGGTGATCTTTCGGAGAATGATTTGGAGTGTGTCCTCGACACGATTGTTCGCCCTGTCTCTAGACTATTTCGCTCATGAGGGGGTATGTACCTCCCTTTGCTTTTGCACTGGTTTTCCACCTCTGATATTTTGGTGGCCAACACATGCATCTCAGTTACCAGTGCGATTAGCTTGAAGTCCCTCTCGATCCGTTTGAGGGTTCGTGAGATGGGATCCCATCTTGGCCAGGGTATGAGAGGTTTCACGAGAACCACCACGAGCCGTGATACCCCTCCACGGCCTGTCAAGGGCTCCATAATGGGTGCGATGGCTCAGTTTTTGGATGGTGACCTCCCACTTGACACCTTTCCTAGCCCTTTTAACTTCGATCTGTTACAAACACAAGGTGTGAAGGGATGTGTTTAACGTTCCCATCTTGAGATGACTAAGTTGAAGCTTTATAAGATCCTGAATACTTAAGCATAAGGTGTGAAGGGATGTGTCTAACGTCCCTGCCTCAAGATCACAAAATTAAATCTTTATGATATCTCAAATGCTTAAATTATTCTTCCCTTCTTAGTACCTTTTTATTTTATTTTTAAGTTCTTACATTCTTTTGTGCATCATCATATATAAAGACTACCACTCTTTTTAATGTTGTTTGAATAATGGTTTTCTTTAGGAATTACACTTGACCGTCTTCTAAGATCAAATATCTCATCATTGGAAGGGAAAGTACTACGGTGGAGACCAAACTTTTAGTCCAAAATTCTTTAGTTGGTCTTTATGTTGATCTATGGCTGCAATTAAGGAACATACTTCATATGAAAATTTGGACCTCTGAATACGATAAAAAATCTAATAAAGCCTCCAAACTGTGGTATCTTAAGAAACCAAATCCTTAAGGAACAAACATCGCAAACACTCTTCCAAATTTAGGTCATTAAATAATTCAAGAGGAACTGCATTGGGTTGACAATGTTGCGTTTAAAGGTGAATATCATTGCATTCCGAGATATTGGAAATTGATAGAAGTTGTCCTAAGCGAGAATGGGAAACGTTTAAACAACACTTATATTCATGATGTTGTTTTTACTTCTCTTTTTACTCATGATCAAAACTACAATATTATACAAGCCTTTTGTGAGGCTTGGAGTCCCCAAATAAATACATTACTTACATCTGTGGGAGAAATGTCCATATGTATTTGGGATTTTCATACTCTTGGTGGCTTGCCAATTAGCGGGTTCCCTTACGAAGATGTAGTACCTAATGCCATAGAACTTATAGGTTTTAATTAGAAAAGGGAAAGATTTCTTCCTCGAAATTGTGAGTTTTTATGTGTTTCCTTTCATCATCTTAAAGAGGAAAATAATGGTAATATAAGGGTCTCCTTAAGTGAATAGATACAATTTTGGTGAAATAAAGATCTTAAATATGAGTTAGCTCCCCCAAGTAAAGATAAAAAGTCGCGATGCCTATCATCTACGCATAATACAACAGGTGAAATACCAACCAAGATAAAACCATGGTTAAGTGATCAAGAGAGCGTATTTTTTAAGCTTGCAGTGTAACGACCTTTTTTTCATGTTAGTTATGTTCCTTTGTATTTCCATCTAAAAAGGGGGATTTTATTCGGCCTAAAACTTACAAGATAGCAAGCTTGATGGCGAACGGTTGAAGGGTTAGCCTTGCTGTTCCCGATCTTAGAGAGCATTTATCATGGTGTAAATAACATTCAAATTCCTCATAGTTAGACCACATAAAAGTTTGTTTCCTTATTCACTACGTTTATGGTTAGCTTGCTTCTTATCTCAAGACACACTATCCAATTTCTAGTGGGCCTTATCTCCCACGAATGGTAGTATATTTTCGGGAAGGTGCTACAAAATACTTTGACAAAGATGAGGAAAGGATGAGTGTTCATCGAGGGAAACACATTGTATGGAATGAAACCATGCTTAGTAGGCCTTAATAGACCTATTATATTGATGAAGGTAAAGTGTTAGAGTTAGAGTCAGCTAGTTTTATGAGCTTTCATTTCAATTATATTCCATTGAGGAGGGGAGGTTCCTACATCATTGAGCCATATAGTCTGCACTGGTTAGGCTCTCAATTTGGTTCTATCAAGATATTTCTGGCTATTTAGAAAATGATATTTGTGCTGAGTTTCTCAATGAGGGCCTTAGATATTGGTGCATTTGCATATATCATGCTACTATGTGTAAAGCGACATTTCCTCCTCCAATAACGTATGTGAAGAAGCTTTACACTACCTGATATCCATTTTGTGGGAGAGATCCCATAGAAAGTTTCTTGAGGATAATTTTGAAATTTTGGTGGAGAAAGCTGGGTCAAACTTTGTTACCCTTTTATAGGAAAAAGGTCAAGACATCGAGAAAATACTTTCAAAAGTCAAGACACCACTTGTCCTCCAACATAAAAGTATGAAACTTAAATCTCTAAGATATCTAAGAAAGAAGTAGTTCGTAATTATACTGATAAAGACAAATGTCCCCAAATTCTTTTCTCTAGTAAATGAGCCTTTCAATAAACAAGCAAAACTAGCAATGATAAATGTTGGAAGAGGCAAAGGGTTGAATTGTTCGGGGATGAAGTTGTTGATTTACAAGTCGTAGAAGTTTAATGCAATGATAGTCCTTCAAGAATGTTAACAACTTAGAGTGACCAGGTTTTTGTTAAATCACAAATCTCTTATATTTGAGTCATGAATAAAATGACTTTGCTAACCCCTTTTTTATTTGTAGATAAACACTGTCAAACATCCAATGGGATAGTTACGTGAAAGGCCACAAGTTAGTGACGAGTCTACTGCAATATCAAGACCTAAGACAAAATCAACTTGAAATACCGAGAAAGAAGAAAAGACATAATCTACTTCTTCTGGCTAAACTTTGAAAGGGTTGACTCCTAATTCAAATGAGGCTTCTCGAGTGCTTCCAAAGTTGAATGGATTTATGTCTATCTTCGAAGGAAAAAAGTATTGTGTTTAACCACAAAAGAAAGTATACATTGTGCCTTTGGGAGGAGATTTATGGAAAACTTTCTAGAACTTCTCTAGACCTTATTTCATCTTACAAAGAGTATATTTGCAAGATATTCAAAGAGATGAATGGGATGACCTTATTATATCATTTACCATTGAAGATCTTGATAAATGTATCCTTTTTGTTGATTATCCTTTCTATTCTTTGTTCTAAGTTCTTACTCCTTATTGGTGGCTTCTGCTTGGTAGTTTATTACTTATGGCTCCGGCTATGGGTTAGCCTTACCTACTAGTTGGGTGTAGTAGATGCCATCATGACCTGAGAAATCGGATCGTGACATTCAACATTGTAATTTATTGACCTATCAATATTCTATTCTAGTACCTTCACAACGATTAGAGAGAAATCACACTTTCAAGTATTTCTGAACTCTCCCTTAACTTAGCTATTCTTGTCACCATCTTCACTCAATCTCTTCTAGCGTAGTACTAATTATTTTATGCCTTGATGTCAAGATCCATGCATTAAAACACATTGACATGTTGTTGTTTACAGAATCATAATTTACTTTAGTATTAAATTAAACCTTACACAAGTATTCTATGTTGTAGTGCATTAAGGGGTCGTTTGGTAGAATGTATAAGAATAATGCCACAAGGGTGTATTAGTAATGCTTGCATTAGCAATGCATGTATTAGTTATGCTTGCATTAATTATACATAGATTATTTTAATGCATTGTTTGGTTTGATGCATTAAAAATAGTATGTATGGCATTAAAAAAATCATTTACAAAGATACCCTTGACTTTTATGGTGGAAAAGATGTAAAAAAGGTTTTGAGGGGTAAGTGGGTCTTTTATCATATTAATGCATGCATTAAAACCATTGCATTGCTAATACCTAGAAATCCATGGTATTAGCAATGCACACCTTAATACACAATAGAGTGTATAACTAATGCATTAGTTATACATAGGTTGAAAAAGAGTACCAAACAAGGTACTAGTAATACACACGGCTAATACATGCATTATATTTCCCAATACACTCTACCAAACGACCCCTAAGTCATCCATCATTTTTTCTGGACCAAGCAAGTTCATCTTCTACACTTTTTTTCAATTGATACTTAAAGGAATTCTTGGTAATTAACCAAAAATTTGAACCATCCCAAGAACTAACATAAGTTAGTAGTTGAGCAGCTAATCCAAAATAGGAGTACAAGGCTTTCACAAATACAAGACAAGAACAAGCTGTCTCTGAATACATATAAAGATTAAGCCTAGCCAAAACAAATGGAAATCGGTAATCCAGATGCCAGGAGCTCACCTTAATCTCTGAAATCCCAAGCTGGCCTGCACGACTCCAAATCACCGACAATAACTCAACTACAATCTGCGGGTGATACACTCAAATTACACCTCCCTAAAGAAGCATAAACGATCGTTATCAAGTAAAGAACCCAACTTGTAGGTTGGGGTCGATCCCACGAGGAAAATCGTCTAGGCTTCACTTTAACAAACAATTATATTCGTTTAATCAAATTACTTCCAGAAACAAGTAATTAAAGGAGGGGATTTGTGAAACAAATTGTAAGAATTCAGTAAATAATCAGTAAACAAAAGCTAATTTTGGTTGTTATCAAGATGAGAGAATTAACTAGGGTATACGTGTTTCCCACAAGCTCATAATGCAATAATCCTAGTAATAGCAATCCTTTCCTAGTGTACTACATGCAAAGTGATAAGCTAGGTATCTCTAAATCCTTGGTCCGACATCTAGAGAATTTCACCTTGCACCTTGGTCCAGCTACGTGTGTATAATTTACTAACTCTTACCTTTACCTCATATTAGACATTACATCGATGTTTGACTTAGTTATTACTTCGCACCAATCGACACTAGACTATTAGATAGTATCACACTAAGTCTATGTTGATAATTATTTTCTTGTTGATTACCTCCTTGGTCCGGCAAGTAGCAACAAGGCGAGTTCTAACAGTGCGCACCGTTAAAAAGACTTTTAAACGAAATAATTATCAATGCATGCAAAACACTATTCAAGAATTGCTTATTTACTATCCATACGTTGTTAATCGCTCAAGGTTCCCATAACCCTAGTTGTGGAGTGTAGTTACCCATAATCATATGAACACAATTCATTATTTTAGATGAAAGAATTATGAACTTACGTAAGAAGAAAAATAAACCCAGAAATTCAACTTGAATTGCAACACTAAAATTTTCAAAACGAACTTAGGAAATTAAGAATTGCTAAAGTTGCAAGTTAATATCCCAAGTCAAAAACTAGAGTAAAACTAATAAAATATAACCCCCAAAAACGAAGTTTACATCCCTATTTATAGAATAGAAATCATAAAATAAAAAGGAAACACAATAAGGAAATAAAATTGCAGGACACGTCTCCATTCCACGAGGCTGACCTACGGTCCGTATGTTTCTTCCGTGGCTCCATACTTAGCCGATTTGAATTCTTCACAAATCCATCTCTTTCAGTCACCTTCCATGAACCAGCACCACGGTCCGTCAGTGAGACGACAGATCGCCAGTCACCTCTGTCGCTCTATACTTATATTATTTCAACTCAAGTACTGGCACCACTCATCTGATCACTTCTATGGAGCTGCAGGATGGACCGTAAGTCATTTGATGGTCTGTCAGTCCCCACAGTGGTTCCACACTTGGTCAGATTTCCATGAGCTTCAATCTTGCCATGCCTGGTCGTCCCACGACCTTTATCTACTGGGCGTCACTCATCCTACGGTCCGTTGGTGCCTCCGTAGGTGACTCTTTTCAGCTCTTGCTTCAGCTACATCATTATATTTTCACACTTGAGTTATTTCGTGAAATTACAACAAAAAACACATAAAACTAACACAAAAATGCCCTAGACATTCACAAATCTTAAGTGAAACGTATCAATAGTACTGTAAAATCACGGTACATCAACATCCTCAACTTAAAATTATGACTCTAAACGACACTTGTACATAATCGAACAATTTCAGCCCAAGCAATCACATGGCTCTTCATCCTGACTCTTACTTTGGGTGCGACTTTGTTTTCTTAGACTCAACAAGCTAACTTACGCGGATCAAAACATGACAAAGATCGACCTACCAACTCATAACATACACTATTTTACTATCACCAAGGTACCAATTTTCTGACAATGTAACTAATGCCCTTACTTCAAACGAAATCCATGTTTTCACACAATGAATATGAATTTGAGTACAAGGATTGATTCAACAGTCATGCTCAGAAGTAACTTCAAGTACAATTAGTGCTCAATACCATAGGCTTTCCCTTATTTTCACTGCTTTGACTCTCCAAACTAGATTCCAGGATTACTATAAGACTTTCTTGGCTTGTAGTGTAGGCTCAGGATCAGGTGTGGTACATTCAGGTACTTCTTAGTGACTTTATGCCCTCATTGACATTACACTAGGCTTTCAACCTCATTTTACCTTATTTTTGACATCCTACCATTTTACCTTCTTTCCCTTGATTTTCTTCAACCATGGATGCGACTTTAAACTTTGTAGCTTTTTATTTTTCACTTTCATCTCTTTTTTTTTGCGTTTTATTCTTTTCTTTAGCTTTCAACAAGTCACATCCTTTCTTCTCTTTCTTTTTCTCTTTTTCAACATCAAACTCTTTTCATACCTATTTTTCTTTTGGTTTCCTCTTTCATAGCCACCCTCAACTTATGGATTTTCCATTGGTTGAGGTGCATAATATCCGATGTCGGATTAGGGACAAGATTGAGGTTACTCTTTACATTAGCCACCTTCAACATAAGCTTTTGGCCTAAGTTGAGGTGCACATGTCCAAGGAGGGACTGGGGCCAACATAGTAGATTATGGGAAGGTGAGTTAGGGGTTTAGAAAGAAATGGTCTAATTTAGGCTCAAAGCATTTGGATCAAAGGGAGCATTTATTTCATTTGGTTGGATTCTTCTTTTAGACAATTTGTGGACTTATCAGAACAAGGGCCTATGATCACTTCCTAGCCTCTAGAGTAAATTGTCTTAGCAGGACTAACCGAGCAAGTTCTAGATTGGCACAAAACTGTTTGAACAATCAACTATTCTCACACACTCTTGGCACATAGTTTCATTATCAAATTATCAGATTACCCAGTTCAAGTTTTAGCTTAAGTCATGCCATTAAGTTGGTTCATTATCTTGTCATACTCAGAGCCGACACATTCAACTTATCTAGCCTAAAAATTCTAGCACATATCACAAAATTTAGAAGAGTATCATTTTTCATAAGCCATCATCCTTTATTCTTTTTTTTGATGCTTCTACACATACGATCCTAACACATGCCGATTCAACAGAAATTAAACAGTCTCTTGGGAGAAAAGAACACAGGCAAGAAAACCCAAAGAGAGGATTATGAGTTGGGTTACTCAGACTTCACCCTATCACTCACAATCCATTTACCCCACCCCCAACAAAAAATAGGCACACTTGTCCCCAATGCACACAAAAAATAATAAAAAGTAATGGATATGGGTGAAGCACACCTGTGGCGCATAGCGCCGACGAACCATCAACAAACGGGTGGGTCCGATTTCGCAGAGCCCGCTAAATCAACACTCGGGTCACCCTCAGTAGTGCCCGCATCAACAAGGACAACACCATCAATAGTTCTATTTGTCACTATAACTACACCCTCAGTGGTGCTCACATCAATCCTTACGGGCATAAAACTCGATGACCCAGTAATCATCTCACGGGTCCTCTGTTGCCACAGCTGCTCATCTATTATGAAGGCTTTTTGTGCCTTCTTCTCTTGCCTATGCTGCCTTTTGCTAGCCTTTTCCTCTTGTGTGAGCTCAGTTTTGTGACTAGACTGGTGCCTCTTACCACGGGCACGTGCAAGCTCGGGCTGCTCCTCCACATCATCTCCACTGAATACTGCATTCGGGACTGTATCATTGCCTAATGCAAAGGGTGCAGCCTGTGGGTCAACAGCTGGTGTGGCCAGGATGGCGTCAATATCGGCCCGGAGACTAAGTAGCTCGGTCCGGAAAAATGAGATATCAGTAGTAGGAGCTGGCCTCTCTAGAACTCTTAACTCGAAGGCATCCAGCCGCTTTGGACCTTTTGGTCCATTTTTGCCTCCATCCTCTTTTCTACTCTATCTTCAGACTCAACAATCAACTTTCACATCCAGGGCTTAATATGGTACAACAAGGTGGCCATCTGACCCTCCAACTTTTGGACTCGAGGCAATGGTATCATAGTCATTCCGGAGAGTGGGGTGGGTCGAGATGAGCTCGGTGCCTGGCTGGCCGTTTGAGAAGAGGAAGTTGGGAGCTCATTAGGCGGAGCTGTAGTGGGTGGGCCCATCTCCCTGCATCTGCCCCATAGTATGTATCAGATCCTCACCCATATGTACATCGACACGGGGGCCTCTGCATGGTGCTGCCACATTCGCGTCATCTTGAATTAACCCAATGTCAAGGGTCCCAGTCGCATGAACCAATTTATCACAGTGCCAAATAGGCACTCTTACATCCCTGAAAAGCTGAAAGATCATACAAGGGAAATGGTAGGTGGTGGTGGTCTTGAAAGCCATCTTATGCAATTCTCCCAATAGCAGGCGGGGGAAATTTATAACCAATCCGGAAACCAGTGCAACCACCATGACCGCTCTATCCCAAGTGACTATATTATCAGCCATTGTTGGTGACAATCTATTTCGGACCAATAGCCAAAAGAACTTGGCTACCAAAGTGAGGGTGGCCTTCCAAATACCCAACCGTGGCGTAGCAACCCATATCGATCTCTCTCTATCCAAAGCCAGATGCCGAGCAAGCCATGGTATAACCGCCTCCCTTTGATCTGCATTTCGGCCGAAGGCTCTTGTCCGCACAATCTCCCACCGATAGTCAAATTCAGTGGTGGAGTCCGACCATGTGTAGTGAGGGTTAGGGCCATAAGGGAACCGTCTGATGGTGGATGTGAGGGGGTCTTATGCTGCGGGCTTGGCGTTCTTGTGAATTCACCCTCGGAGAGTGGCAACATAGGAAGCATAAAACTCCCGCACAATCTCCTAGCTATAAGTACCCGGATCATGAGCTATCCACTCGCACTTGTGCCTTTGGAAAAGTTGGTGGATATCTGGCATAGTATGGAAGTTCCCGGTGAGAACTCTGCGCTCCTTTGTAATTGTACGAGCCATTTTTTCCTTGGCATTCTTCATCTTGGTGTCACGGTAAATCTGCCACTACCCCTCGACACACCACATGTTCGGCTCTCCGTCTATAGGATCTGGTTGGTCATTTTGAGGGATGTGAATCCCGTCAGAGCTAGATGGCTCATTAGATGAGGCAGCCGCTTCATATACACTTGAACCAGTGGTGGACCCGGACCTAGACCCAGTAGCTTTCGGTAGTCTATGCAGACTCTCTATCCAGTCACGGGCCACATCAGAAAAAGCTCATTTCTTTCATTAGGAACCACCATTATCCGACCTTTCTTGGGCACACATTGAACAAGACATGCCCAACTACTATCTGCAATGGGATAGATAACTCCAGCATCCAACCACTTGATAATCTCCCTTTTAACTACCTCTTGCATAGGCTGATTTAATCTTCTTTGGTGCTCAATACTAGGTTTGTGATCTCGCATGAGTTGGATTTTGTGGGAACAAATACCAGGAGAAATCCCAATAATATCCGCAATGTTCCACCCTATAGCTCGCTTGAACCTCTTTAACACAGTCACCAAGCACTCTACTTGTCTCGCATTTATATCTGCCGCAATGATGACCAACAAAGTATTATCTCTACCCAAGAATACATACCTCAGATGCGGTGGTAGATCCTTAAGCTCCAATTTCGGTGCCTCCTCAATTGATGGTCTCGCGGGTGGAGACTCATGATTCTTCATCTCTAACTCCTACTTCTTTGATTTTGACTGATATTCGCACCTATCGAGTGCATATACCAACTCATTGTACTCTTCAATACCATCAGTATCGAAATTCATCATAACTGCTGCTAGTGTCTCAACATCGAGTCTCTCTTCAATTTGCACTTCTATTCCACTCTCAACTCTGTAAGTTATAGCAGATACCGTTTGGAGCTCACCACTCTGCTTCATGGACCTACAAATATTGAAAGTTGCTTCTTCATTGTTCAGTCTGAACTTCATCTGCCCCTTCTCCATATCAACCAACACACGACCTATGGCAAGGAATGATCTCCCAAGGATGATGGGATCCTCAAAATCAACCTCACAGTCAAGAATCACAAAATTCGTCGGAAAGATAAACGACTCCACTTTTACTAGTACATCATGAAGTACACCAATGGGTCTTTTTACGGTTCGATCAGCCATAAGTAACCGCATCATAGTAGGCTTTGGATCCCTTAGACCCAACTTTTTATAAATAGACAATGGCATGAGGTTGATGCTAGCACTAAGATCACACAATGCCTTAGCAAAGTGTAACAACCCTATAGTACATGGAATCGTGAAAGCACCAGGATCTTCCTTCTTCTGCACAAGAGACCTTATAGCGATAGTGCTACAATGTCGCAATCTATCATCATCTTCAAAACTCACAGATGTTTTCTTTGTCACCATATCTTTCATAAACTTTGCACACCCAAGCATTTGCTCCAAGGCTTCTATCAATGGAACGTTGATGGAAAGTTGCTTCAACATAGTAATAAACCTACGATATTTACCATCTTCAGTCTTCTTCACTAACCTCTGTGGAAAAGGTAGTGGAGGTCTAGGTATGGGGACCACTCTCTGAGATATCTCCACTTTTTTCTCTGTTGCATTCTCAGACTCCTCTCTAACCTCTACCATATCATCTTCTTTTCTAATTTCATCATCCACCACAGATGGCATAGGTGGATCAATGGTTTGCTTACTCCCTGGAGTAGTAACTGCAATACAATGACCATCATTCTTTGGTTTCTGGATGGTGTTGCTAGGAAGAGTGCCAGGTTGACGTGGGTTCACTGTAGTAGACAACTGAGTCATCTGCTGCTCTAGATGCTTTATTGACACTGCATGGGCATCAACTTTTTGACCAATACCAGACAAGTCGTTTCTCATATCCTTCACATACTTTTCAGTTGCATCAAACCTTCTCATCATCTTCTGCATCATATCTTCAATATGCGCCATATTGCCTCTGGCTTCCCTAGTACCATATTCCCAATTTTGAGGGGGAACATAAGGTCCAACTCGATCATTTATTTTGCCATAGTTGTTTCAGTTGTAGTTGTTGTCGCGATTGAAGTTCCCATCTCAAACATATTGACCCTCTCGATTGTAATTGCCATAGTTCTGACCTTGGTTTCCTTGATCTTGGCATCAATTTTCCGTGTTGGATTCTTGGGCGTTTGGTCGAAAACCTCCCGTCTGATCATTCACCGCATAAGAATCCTCTTCATAGTAACACTCTTCAATAGGTGGTGGAGTTCTAGTCAAGTAGTTCACAGTATTTACCTTTTCCGCACCTCCACTCATATGCTTCTATACCAACCCTAACTTGGTCCTCATCTGAGCCATCTCCTCACGAATCTCATCCATAGACTGGTTGTTTGTAGCATGAATGGAAAACGTGTTTCTCCCAATATCCTACCTCTTAGTGCTCCATGCTTTATTGTTGCGAGAGATCTTCTCTAGTTTTTCTGCAATTTGTGCATATGTGCACTCACCATATCAAACCTCCAGCATTAGTATCAAGCGCTGCTTTATTGTTGTCATCCTGACCTCGATAGAAATATTCCTTCAACGACTCATCATCAATACGGTGATTCGGGACACCTCTTATGAACGCAGTGAATCTGTCCCAAGAGCTACTCACAGACTCTCCAGGTAATGCCACAAAATTATTGACCTTATCTTTGTGATTGAGCTTCTTGGACAGTGGATAATATCTTGCTAAGAACATATCCTTCAGTTGGTTCCATGTATAGATTAAGTTATATGGAAGCACAGTGAACCATACAGCAGCATCGCCTATCAGTGATAGAGGGAACACTCACAATCCGATGACATCCATATCTAAATCTGGTTGACCTACACAGCTCTTGCAAACCACCCTTAGCTTGGCTATGTGAGCATGTGGGTCCTCTGATGGCAACCCCGAGAACAAGCCCCTTGTTGTAAGCATCTGCATCAAGCTACTGGTCACTACAAATGTGTGGCCCGGAGGCAAAGGGGGTAGGACAATAGGTCTATCAGAGTCAGCAATATTGATGTTTCCCCTATAGTTGTCATGCATCTCCCAGTTAATTTTCAGCTAGAACCTGGATGTCTCCACCAACTACCCTCGGAGGTTGCAACTCAACTTCATCACCTAGATTGCCTCTGATAGGATTAACTTGAACTCCTTGATTGTTCATTCTTCGCAAAGTTCGGTTCCACTCTGGATCGTAAGGAGTAAGTGGTTCACCCTGGCTCCGTATACTTGGCATACACTAGAGTTAGAACCTGAACGAGACAAAAAAAAAAGTAAAATTAGGAAATATTTGACTAAAGTTCAATAATGTAGTTAAAATAAATCTAAAATCCAAATTCCCCGGCTGCGGCGCCAAAATTTGATACGCTCAAATTACACCTCCCTAAAGAAGCACAAGCGATCGTTATCAAGTCAAGAACCCAACTTGTAGGTTGGGGTCGATCCCACAAGGAAAATGGTCTAGACTTCACTTCAACCAACAATTATATTCGTTTAGTCAAATTATTTCCATAAACAAGTAATTAAAGGGGGGGATTTGTGAAACAAATTGTAAGAATTCAGTAAGTAATCAGTAAACAAAAGCCAATTTTGGTTGTTATCAAGATGAGAGAATTAACTAGGCTAAACGTGTTCCCTACAAGCTCATAACGCAGTAATCCTAGTAATAGCAATCCTTTCCTAGTGTACTACATGCAAAGTGATAAGCTAGGTATCTCTAAATCCTTGGTACGACATCTAGAGAATTTCACCCGCACCTTGGTCCGGCAATGTGTGTATAATTTACTAACCCTTACCTTTACCCCATATTAGACATCTCATTGATGTTTGTCTTAGTTATTACTTCGCACCAATCAACACTAGACTATTAGATAGTATCACACTAAATCTGTGTTGATAATTCTTTTCTTGTTGATTACCTCCTTGGTCCGGCAAGTAGCGCCAAGGCAAGTTCTAACGTTGCGCAACGTTAAAAAGACTTTTAAACGAAAGAATTATCAATGCATGCAAAACACTATTCAAGAATTGCTTATTTACTATTCATACTTTGTTAATCGCTCATGGTACCCACAACCCTAGTTGTGGAGTTTAGTAACCCATAATCATATGAACGCAATTCATTGTTTTAGATGAAAGAATTATGAACTTACGTAAGAAGAATAATAAACCCATAAATTAAACTTGAATTGCAACACCAAAATCTTCAAAACGAACTTAGGAAATTAAGAATTGCTAAAGTTGAAAGTTAATATCCCAAGTCAAGAACTAGAATAAAAGTAATAAAATTTCACCCTCAAACATGAGGTTTACATCCCCTATATATAGAAAACAAATCATAAAATAAAAGGGAAAAAAAATTAGGAAGTAAAACTGCAGGACATGTCTCCATTCCACGACGGTCCATAGGTCTCTTCCGTGGCTCCATACTTAGCCGATTTGAATTCTTCACAAATCCACCTCTCTGAGTCAGCTTCCACGAACCAGCAGCATGGTCCGTTAGTGAGACGACGGACCGTCAGTCACCTCCGTCACTCTATACTTAGATTATTTCAACTCAGGTACTAGAACCACTCCTCTGATTACTTCTACGGAGCTGCAGGATGGACCGTAAGTCATTCGACGGTCCGTCAGTCCCCACCGTGGTTCCACACTTGGCCAGATTTCCATGAGCTTCAATCTTTCCAAGCTTGGTCATCCCACGACCCTAATCTATGTGGCGTCACTCATCCTACAGTCCATTGGTGCCTTCGTACGTGACTCTTTTCAGCACTTGTTTCAGCTACATCTTCGTCTTTTCACGCCTGAGTTTATTTCCTGAAAATACAACAAAAAACACATAAAACTAACACAAAAACTCCCTAGACATTCACAAATTCTAAGTGAAACGTATTAATAGTACCATAAACTCACGGTACATCACAGGGGCAGAAGTGTAGAATAAGTACCAAAAAAGTTACTCAGTAGGCAACGACCAACTGAGCTCAATAGATAACACAAGCATAACCACCAAGTAATAAGGAAAGTATATCACAAGTAAGTAAACATGAGATACTAAAGTAGACATGAAATAAAGAATAGAAATAAGAAAAAAAGGTAAGGAGTCGAGTCAATAACGTACCTGGATCGCAAGCCAATAACCTAATCGCAAACTACTAAGACACCAAGTCAACTACCCAATGTCAGGAGGACCCACAACTATAATTCTATAGTCAGAACCTACTAGGTAACAATAAAACAACAATAGATAATAGAATTTAGTCAAACAATAACCTAACCGCACTGCCATAAGCCCGAAAAGTACAAATATCAAACATAACCCAACCGACTCCATAGACTGGAGGGTACAAATAACTAACAAGTATATTGGTTATAGATAATGCATATGAACGCATGATAACTATCTGAACCATTAATAACGATCTCCAAACCCCTAACCAGAGGTGTCACCTCGAACCATAAAGCATCAGTGTCAAACTGAAATAAGGGCCTCGAACCGTCAACATCAACCTCAGACATGAGTTAACAGACTCAAACCATGAGTATCGTCCTCGAACCGGATGTAATAGCTTCAAACATTGAGTAACCAATAACGGGGTCATCTACCCAGCTAGTAAACTTTCAAAGGTGCCAACAACAACAAAAGCATGCAAGAAAGGATGTCAACGCGCTGACTAGTCAAGTGAAAACTAAGCACATCCAAATGCCTCTAATTTCTCGAGTAGATAAAAGAGCACATCCCCAATGCCTCATAATCTCAAAAATCAGTAAGTCAAGTTACAAAAGTGGTACGACTCCCCTTTATCAAGTTTAGAATAAAAATTGAGTAAAACTGTAATACCCTGAAAACTAGTAGACCAAACTAGATCCACAAGCTAGGGTTCTAAGGCTTGATGTATGAGAAATAGAGTCGTAGATGAGACTTTACGTGCTTAGAATGAGGAGGTTAGTGGTTGAACGTCAAGGTAAGTATTAGACCTAGTAGCCTTGATAACCATTGAGAGTTTGGTTGAGCATGGGAAGAGCAAGCACCAACGCAAATGGGAAAGACTAAGCCAAGGGGCCAAGCCTGCCCAACCTTGGCAAGACACTACCTAAGAGTTCACGACCACCTTCACAACCAGTGGTGTGGACCACGATCCATGAAGACTTTTTAGTCTCGTGGGAGGCAAGGCCTTGAGGCCAAGATAGTGTCCCAAGTCTACAACCACTTTCACGGCTAGTGGTCTTGACCATGGATCATGGTGCCCTTTAATGGTCCGTACAAGTGGGCGTGGTGTCTGGACGGGATAACCAAGTTGAGGAACTTTTGGTAAATTCCTATTCGACTAGGTTTAAGTGGGGGTCGTTTTGTATGTCTTTTATTCACCTACTTAGACTATTTTAATTCATTAGACCCCTAGTTTAAGTAACTTTACATTAGATATAATTCAAAACCCCAAATCACTCCTCTCTCAAACATTTCTCTCTCTAAGAAGAACCTCAATTGAAGAAGAAGTTAGGGTTGAAACTAAGGTCAAGAACAAAGGCTCCATTGCTAAAGGCTTGTGCTAGGGGTTTAATTAAGGTATGTTTATATCTTCATCTATGGGTTCTTCCACCCATGAATTCACCTATAACTTCCCCTAATTTGTGAAGAAGAACCCCAAACAAGCTAGGGTTACTTCCACTGTATGGGTTTTAGGTGGGTTTGATTCCAAATGGTTGGATACTACTCATATATGATTAATTTAGTGTTGATTCATGATAGTATGAAAATTTATGTGAATTCTTTGATTAACCCTAATTTCCAAAGTATGAGGGTTTGCGTCTTTTGATGAGGGATTGATGATTCTTGCTAGATTCTCTTGGATTGTTGCAATGAATGGAACTTATTCAAGAATAGAAATATGAAATTATGAATTGGTCTAGACTTATGCATGTCTGATAGAATATGAATTGAATGATTAAAATTGGGACTTTTGATAAATTATGCTTAGAATTACCTATGACTAAGGCTTGCGACTAATATATATATATATATATATATATATATTGTGATCTAGACTAGTATGTTGATTGTGGAGTAAAGCTTGAGTATAGGGCTTGAAGTCATGATGTTGATCACTAGGGCTTATAGATTAAGTTTAATATGATGAGATAGCTTGCATGTATGTAGAACGTGAAAGGTTATTCACCTAAAATGAATCATGATTGTTAGAATAAAATGGCTTGAGTTGAGTCTCATTATTGCTTCATGGATAGTTGAATGATGTAGCTTGGGATGGTAGATCTCATGGTAGCTTGGGATTGAGAAATTAAGCTCTTTTAAGGTTAGCTTGAACTAGCATTAGTAGGATGCTTTCCATAGTAGCTTGAATTAATATAGGCATAGTAGCCTAGGATTGAGGATCTATAATTTCCTAGGGGTAGCTTGAAGTAGCATGGTTAGAATGCCTTCATGGTAGCTTGACTTGGCTAGGCCAAGACCATTTTATGGTAGCTTAGGATTGAGACACTATACTCCCCTAAGGATAGCGTAGGGTTGAGGGTTCATACTCCTCCAAGGATAGCTTGAATCTTATTGAATTGTTTCATGGTGGCTAGGTTGGTGTACTTGTATCCTTCTTTTGATAGCTTGGATTGCATGATCGAGTGTTTTCCATGGTGGTTAGGTCTAGCATGGTAGTATGCTATTCTTTGATAGTCTAGAATGATGAATAGTAAGCATTGAGTAAGTTAGCCTAAAGGAGTACTTAGTGTGAGTGGTAGTATGGGATGCCATTCATACATGGCACAAGTATGACTTGAAGCTACTGATGAAGTGTCCTCTTAAGTGATGTATGCCTAACTTGGATTGTTACTATAGTTGCCTCTCATGATATGAATTGACTTAAGATGATAGTTCCTTGTCAATATGAAAGTAGGTCAATAGTGACACCTAGAAATTATAAATATGAATATGGTGACTTTAAGGATATGCTTAGTGTGTGTGGTATTATGGGATGCCCCACTTGCATTGCACAAGTGTGCTTTGAGGTTACTTAGGTGTATAGTGCTCTTATGACATGAAAACCTAGGTCTTGACTATGAAGGTGGGCTATGACCAAGAATGACCAAAGAGAGGTACTTAGCTTGGATGGTATTAGCGGATGCTATCTTGGCCTTGCACAAGTATGCTTGGATATGGCTTGTGAAGTGGTTCACTTGAATCTGAAAGACAAATGGTTGAAGTATGTAGTTATGTTTGTCTTATGTTGACTTCTGATGATATGATACTTATGTTGGAGTTTATGTTATGAATATGTATTGTCTCTTATGCTTATGTCTTATGTTGACTAACTATTTGAGATGCTTTATGATGTGTATGCTAGCTTTCATACTTCGCACATTTTGTACTAACGCATATTACCTACATTCTAATCAAATATAGGGTGTTGGAGAATTAGTGCTTGAAGGCTAGGTTTTCAAGGATCTAGAAGGCTTGAAGATTTGGTGAGTCCTCATAGCTTCGAGGACAAACCCATTACGTTACTTATGTGTTTTTTCTTATGTTTTAGACTTTATATGGGCTGCGTCCCAAGACTTTTATTCATGTTATTCATAGATGGTTTGAGACAAGGTTATTAGTAAAGACTTCCACTCATTTATGAAATTGTTTTTGATTGTTTAAAGAAATTTTTAAATTTCCCTACTTTTTCTATGATCTTCTCTTATGATGATACTAAGGATTGTATGTGATCTCTTTGTGGTCAAGTATGCCTTGTTACGTCTAGGGGGTACCCCTGGGTCGTGACAAACTTGTTAATCAGAGCAAAAGGTTTAGAATGGTTCTAGGATAGTCTCAAACCACATCTAAGTAGAGTCTTATTCATGGGTATGATTCACGACACATTTATGAATATGAGGCTATTGGATGCTTAGGAAAAGTCTCACTTCTTAATTCTCTTAGTCGTGCCATAGAAGTTTAGATCTAGTAGGTCCTTCTTCTAATGTTTGCCTATAATTTTTCAGGTTATGGAAAACACTAGGGAGAATACTAGGAGGGAAGGAGAAGACAATGAGGACCAAGAGATTCCTCCCCAAGCTCCAAATCAAGTTACTCCTCAAGTTCCAAATGACCCTCTAATTGGGAATGCCACTCTTGCGGAGTTTAGGGATTCTATGCAATTGTTGGCTCAAGCCTTGACGGCTCAAGCCAATAGAGAGGTGGTGGCTCTGGCAAACTTTATAGGGGGAATGGGTGCTTTTAGGATTAGGAAGTTCTTGAGGATGAATCCTCCGGAGTTTATTATCTCCAAGGTGGAGGAGGATCCAAATGGGTTCTTAGATAAGGTTTATAAAACACTTGCTATCATGGGGGTAACTTCTAGAGAAAAAGCAGAATTAGCCTCTTATCAATTGAAAGATGTTGCCCAAATTTGGTATGAGCAATGGAAAGATGCTAGGCCGATAGATGCAGGCCCTATAGAGTGGGAAACCTTTAAGTTGGCATTTCTAGATAGGTTCTTTCCTCGGGAGTTGAGGGAGGCTAAGTTAGAGGAATTCATAAATCTTAAGCAAGGCAACATGACTGTCAATAAGTATGCCTTGAAATTCACTCTTTTGTCTAAGAATGCTCCATCTTTGATAGCAAGTCCAAAGGATTTGATAAATAGGTTTATGACGGGGGTGTCTGATCTAGTGGAAGAAGAATGTCGTATGGCAATGCATGTTGATGATATGGATATTTCACACCTCATGATATTTGCCCAACAATTAGAAGAGTCAAAAGTCAAGAAGGACAGGGCTAGGGAGAAAAAGAGGTCTAGCGTGGATAATGATGGGTTCGATGGACATGGTCATTCTAGGAATCAACAATAGTTTTCCGAGCAAGGCTTTTCTAATGCTCCTAAGTATAATGATGAGAGGGTGTCTACCCCTAGGCCACAAGGGAAAGGTAGTGAGTCCCTATGGCCCACTTGTTCTAGGTGTGGTAAGAGGCATTAGGGTAAGTGTTTGGCGGGTAGAGATGGTTGCTATGGATGTGGTGAGAGTGGCCACATGAAGAAAGATTGCCCAAGGCAAAGGCTACTATAAGGGAGGGTAAGCAAGTTACCCCTAGTGGTGGGGATGATGAGCCTCCAAAGAGGAATAGGTTTTATGCTCTCCAATCTAGAGAAGATCAACAGTGATCTCCTCATGTCCCTTCTAGTATGTGCTTCTTTCATGTTTTAGAAAATTTCCATATTTCTTGTCTTTTCTGACTTGTTATGTTGGACTTGATGTTTTCCTTGCTATGATTGATGTTAGAAAAGCATGTGTGGGATTTACTCCCAAGGGGGATATAGTGTACCCATTCCATAAGGTCTTTACACGATTATGTGTTGCTATGATCTCTTTATGTTTGTTTATAAAGTGGTGTAGGCCTTGTTAGAATTGATCTAATTGCATTGTGTTGCCTCATGTTGTAGCATATTTGAGTCAATGTGCATTTTAGGCTCCATTAATTTATGTTGAGCATGTTGTAGCTAGGAGATGTTAGTTCCTCGTTGGAAATGAATATATATGTCTCTTTCATGCATTTTGAGTTGCATTAGGTATGTTTAGCTTGGAATTGAAGTTCATTGGTTGTTAGTGTGCATGTAGATATAGTGCATGCATGATGGGATGCTAGTCTAGATTCTCTTCATTTAAAATTGGTTAGAAAGGTCATTCGAGGATGAATGTTCCCAGGGGGGAGATATTGTAACACCCCGAAAACTAGTAGACCAAACTATATCCACAACCTAGGGTTCTAAGGCTTAATGTATGAGAAATAGAGTCGTAGATGAGACTTTACGTGCTTAGAATGAGGAGGTTAGTGGTTGAACGTCAAGGTACGTATTAGACCTAGTAGCCTAGATGACCATTGAGAGTTTGGTTGAGCATGGAAAGGGCAAGTACCAAGGCAAAAGGGCAAGCCTATGCCAAGGGGCCAAGGCTGCCCAACCTTGGCAAGACACTGCCTAAAAGTTCACGATCACCTTCACGACCAGTGGTGTGGACCACGGTTCATGAAGGGGTCTGTGAAGACTCCTTAGTCTTATTGGAGGAAATGCCTTAAGGCCAAGACACTGCCCCAAGTCCACGACCACTTTCACGGTCGGTGGTCTTGACCATGGATCGTGAAGTGGTTCGTGAAGATGCCTTAGGTTTTGGAACCATGGGAGCTTGAGGGGAGCTACTTCCTAGAGGACCACATGCACCACTACGGGATGTGGACCCCTTTCACGGTTAGTACAAGTGGGCGTGGTGTCTAGACGGGACATACAAGTTGAGGGACTTCTAGGTAAATTCCTATTTGACTAGGTTTAAGTGGGGGTCGTTTTGTATGCCTATTATTTACCTATTTAGACTATTTTAAGTCATTAACCCCCAAGTTTAAGTCACTTTACATTAGACACAATTCAAAACCCTAAATCACTCCTCTCTCAAATATTTCTCTCTCTAAGAATAACCTCCATTGAAGAAGAAGCTAGGGTTGAAACTAAGGTCAAGTACAAAGGCTCCATTGCTATAGGCTTGTGATAGGTCTTTGATTAAGGTATGTTTACCCTTTATCTATGGGTTCTTCCACCCATAGAGTCCCATAGAATTTTCCCTAATTTATGAAGAAGAACCCCAATCAAGCTAAGGTTATTTCCAATGTATAGGTTTAGGTGGGTATAATTCCAAATGGTTGGATACTACATATATATGATTAATTTAGTGTTGATTCATGATAGTATGAAGAATTTATATGAATTCCTTGATTAACCCTAATTTCCAAAGTATGTGGGTTTGTGTCTTTCGATGAGGGATTGATGATTCTTGCTAGATTCTCTTGGATTGTTGCCATGAATGAAACTTCTTCAAGAATAGAAATATGAAATCATGAATTGAACTAGACTTATGCATGTATGATAGAATATGAATTGAATTATTAGAATTGGGACTTTTGATGAATTACGCTTAGAATTACCTATGACTAAAGCTTGTGACTAGTATATATATATATATATATATATATATATATATATTGTGATATAGACTAGT
>JAJOOH010001640.1:0-91003 GCA_029582605.1 Solanum gracilifrons
TTTCCTTTCGAGACAGTCCAGTTGTTGTTGTCCAGTTTTGGGACTTGTACTCATTTTGTAGTAGCTCTGTACTGGTGACTTCCAGGTTCTGGGAGGGATCTTTATTTGTATATATGTTTTTGTGTTGCTTCCGCCTGTTTATATTTTTATTTGCCTACTCTTGTTTAATTTCTACCCTCAGACCCATTACTTGTTGTTTTGGGTTACGGGTTGGCTTACCTACTTGTGGGTTATAGTAGGTGCCATCATGACTTGATAAATCGGGTCGTGACAAACATTATTGCTCAAGAGAGTGAATCTTAAGCCCAATCCTACCCATCTAGCTTGAGAGAGTGGATGAATTAAGGTGTGGGATGTTCTTCATTGTTATGCTTATTGATGTTCGGAAGAAATCACCTGACTCTGGATAGTTGTTAGAGAGAAAGCTATCTACATTATATTCTAGCCTACCCACTAATTTTTAGCTCTTTATTGTGATCTTTTTAGTTATAGTTGAATCTGCTTATTTTAGTTTTGGTTTTGTGTTACTTTTGTTAAACCGAGGAGGAGATAAGCGTTAACAGAAGTAATGGTTGCCAAGTGGGCCACCAAGATAATGTTGGAAACCACAATGATGTAAATGACCCTAGTGTCAATGACCCAATTCCATTGGGTGGTGTTGGGGAAATACGTCTACCTCCGACTGAAAGAAATGTTGTTTTTCACATCACTAGCACAATGCTTCAGCTCCTACAACTGAAGGGTTTGTTTGGGGGGAGGGGGGGTTGCTCATTAGGATCCCTATGAGCATATTTGAAACTTTGTGGATGTCTGTGGTCTATTCGCATTCAAGAACATATCGCAAGAATCAGTCCGTCTGAGGTTGTTCCCATTTCCTCTGATTGGGGAGGCCACTTAGTGGCTAGCTGAGTTGCCAAGAGATTCCATCACTTCTTGGGACGGGCTTACTACTGCATTCCAAGTGCGATTCTTTCAACCATCGAAGATGATGACTCTTAGGGATAGTATCCAAGGTTTCAAATGCTTTCAAGGTGAGCCAATCCATGAGACATGGCTGAGGTTTAAGAAGTTGGTGTTGCAATGCCCAACTCATGGATTGCCTAATAATGTGTTGCTGCAATACTCCTATAAGAGCTTCGACTCTGTAAACAATAAATTGATAATCAACTTGTTCCCATTAGTATAATGAAACAACCTTATGAAATAGCGTCTCAATTCCTTGAGTGCATGACCAAGATCAGTAGGGCATGGTACACTCGTGAGGACCAAATCTCTCCTTTCAATTTTAGAATGACAAAAGAATAGACCAAAAAGGATCAAGAGAGAGGCCAAAACATGACCAAAATGATGACCCAGCTGGATATCTTGTCTAAAAATGTCATGTTCAATGAGTGTTAATATTGTGGGTGTTGGTGGAGTTAACCCCGATGAGGCAAAATTTGAAGCATTGTACAATGAGGAAGTGAACTTCCTAACCAAACAAGATGGAGGTTATCGTGCAAACTACCCAAGACTAGGTAGAAATGAAGGTTGGAATAGAGATGAGTGCTGGAGAGACCGTGACAGATATTGGCGTGATCGCAATACCACTTGGAAGGAAAGAGATGAGAAGAAGGATAGGTATGTTCCTCCCCATGAGCATCAAAAGCCCAAGGAATCTGAGGGTGGTCGTACGGAAGGCATTCTCTTACGCATTCTAAACAAGGTTGAAGAGTCCGACAAAGTGTTGAAAGAAATGAAAGAAGATGTCTCGACTCTCAATAAGACGGTGATCTCTCACTCAGTCTCTATTAAGCAGCTAGAGACCCAAATGGGTCAAATTTCTTCACATTTGAATCCAAGACAACAAGGGGGTTGCCTAGTGACACAATGTCAAACCCCAAAAATGAATCTTGAATGGGTACTTTTGTCATCCCATGACGTTATCTAAGGCTCTTCTTGGGAGGTAACCCAGTTTTAATGCTTTAAGTTTTGATTTTCAATAATGGGTGTTGATTGGGCAGGTTGAAAAGTTGTTTGAAAATAGGAAGTTTTGCGAGCCAAAGGTCTATTCGGCAACTCACCAAAGAGGTCAGCGAGCCCGACTTGGACCATCGTTGGACCCATAAAATCTGAAGTGGAAGTCTGTAAAACTCGGCGGACCAATTGCTTAATCAGCAACTCGCAGAACAGGCCAGTGAGCCCAATTTTGTCTGTCATTTGAACCCCTGAATTGACTGCAGGTCCTGTAAAACTCGGTGTGGATGACTTACTCCACCGTAAGGTCCGCGAACCAAAAGGTTTTAAAAGACCAAACAATTTAAAATTTCAAAATCTTTCATATTCTCTTATTTCTAACCCCGTGCACTCTCACCCAAACTTTAGATATTCCTTATTTTTGCTATTTTATTCGCTTTTGTGTGTGATCTCGTGCTCGGATTTGGAATACTTTGCCACCTATGTTTTCAATTTCTCAATTCAGCATACAAGTTGGTTTGTCAAACCCCGTACTTTAGTTTAGTGGTTAAACTCAAATGCAATCGATAATTGTGTATTAATATGTGTTGGATAATTGTTTAAATGGTCTTTTATGTGTCGGATTTCCCGTATGGTGTTTGAACTAGTGCCTAAATGCTTAAAAAGATGATTTTGGTTCGCCATTCGAACCATTCGTTGAATCAAAGTGGAATGGTTTGATGGTTCGCCAACATCCCCTTTGATTGACCTTAATTTCATGTTTTGGCTTATATAAGTCTGCAACTTTTGGCCGGAATCTTGAGCTCGTTGAGTTAACTTGGTTACTTACTGAAAGGTTCCTTTGAACTCCTTTTCTGCGAACCTAACCCGTAAAATACAGTGTAATATTCGGCGAGCATGTCGACGCTCGCCGATTGGTATCGGCGATTCACTGAAGGGACCTGAGCATCGCCGACATACCTTAATTCTGGAAGTTTTTCAAGCTGGTCCTTTCGACGAGCCTTATTTGGCTCACTTAAGCGGCTCAACCACTAGTTCGACTAGTCTTTCTGTAACTTGATTTCTGCAACTCTCTTTAACAATTTCTAACATTTTTTTGATGTGTTTTGTAGATATGGCTAGGACCAATTAGGATGATAGTGGCATGCCGCCCCAAAAAAGGGTACGGGGTATTGTGATAAATGAAGGAGCTGCTACTTCCACCACAAAGAGCAAGAAAGCACCTCCGAAAGAAGACAAAGGCAAGGGTAAGGCAACCGTAGTTGAGAGATTGGAGCACAACTCCAGCAGTTATGGGGAGTCCTTTGATTCTCAGGCTTCACGCTTCGAGCCTGAGGATGATTAATTATTACAAACCCGGCGAGCATAGATTCGTGTAAAAGCTCGTCAAGATCCGTCTAGGATTCCGGAGTCTACCCCTCCTACTGCAAATACAGTGCCTGTTTCGACACAAACGGTGGTTACAACACCACCAGTTCAGGCTCCTCCTCCCCGGTCACTCAACTAGTTAAAAGCCGAGGGGTTGAGGACCATTCTAGAATAAAAGAGGTTATCCACGGATGGTGTAGTGGACATGTACCCAAATGTATGGGACACTCTTCGGTTACACGGGTTCGAGATCTTCACCAGGCCCAGTGGCCCATACATTCCTACATAGGTCTGGGAGTTTTATATGGCTTACAGTAACCTGGTACCAAAGGCAAAGAAGAAGGTCACTGCCTTCAGACCGATAGAATATGTGGTGATTCGAGGGAGGATGGTGAGATGCGGCAGCGATGATATCAATGTTGTGTTTATTAGGGCTGTAGGTTTTGAGCACGAGTAATAGAGGATGATTACTTCACAGATTCTAGATGACCTGAAGGCCTGGCAAGATTCACTCAATTCTGACACCACCCGAGGTAGATTCAGGTCGGGGAACTTATCGATAGGAAGGATCTGAACATAGCAGAATGGTACTAGTTTGGGTTCATCGGTAGCTCTATCATACCTTCATAAAACGAGCCCATTCTCCACCACCCAAAGGCGGCCTGTCTCGGAGCCCTTATAGCTAGGAATAGTCTGAACTTGGGGTTGATTAAAGAGTAAAAGATGGCCATGAGGGCCAACCAGCGCCAGACGTCCCTTCCATTTCCAATACTCATTACAGAGTTATGTCATCGTGCTGGAGTTCTTCGTCACGAGAAGAGGGGTATTGAGATTACACCCACATCCTCCACCGACATTTGGCGCATAGAGGCCAAGTGCACACGGGATGAGGTGAATAGGAAGAGAGCAGCTCTGGTGGATACATCCCCGGAGGTTGATATTGATTCTTTACCTGCAGAGGTAGCCTTGCCTACTCCGGCCTCCGAGCCTTCAGGTATATCTACTTCCACTTCTACCCAAACCCCGAATTGTTCTACTGCTTCCCAGCCCCGTAGAACTACTGCTAGTATCACTGCCTCCAGGACTCCAATTATTCAGGCCATGCTTCTTAATATGGGGCACCCAGCCCATTCTACAGATGTGCGGGCTTCCTAGTTGGAGGTCGAGGTGCCCTGGATGATTGAGCGAGCTATTACTACTGCATTGAATCCTCTTAGGGCTTCCATTGATACCCTCTCAGCGAGGGTTGAGGTTTGTGAGAGAGAGAAGAGTGTTTCTACTGAGGTTACGGCTTTGTAAGCCGATGTTTCCGAGCTGAGGAAGGATGTGGACCAGCTGAAGTCCAGAGATTTCACTTCGCTATTTGAGACGGTGGAGATCCCTGATGATCCGAGTGCTGAGATTCTAGCTTGTGCTGAGGTACCTCTGGCTACCACTGGAGATGATATTATGTAAGATGTTGTTGCTGCTGAGTCTGAGGCTAAGACCGATGAAGAGCAGTTTGGGGAACGAAATACGACTGTTTATGAGGATCTGGCTGACTTAGAGGGTGCCATGATTGGGACAGCCCGACAGTCCTCTTTGAGAGACACCACTATGACAGGCCCTAGTGCAGGTACATCTGATGAGATATCGGGCACTGATGCCCAACCTCAGTATGTTACCCCGGGCATTGATCCCCCGACAGACGGAGTGACTGAGTAGACATGATCTTTTTTACCTCCCTCTCTATTGTTTTTATTGATTTTCATTATTTACTTTCATTTGAGGACAACTGCTTTTTCTTTTGTGAGTGGGGTGAGGTATTTCCATATCTACCTCTTGTGATTCTATTTTGTTTGTGAATATTGGGTTTTGTGATCTATATATGTGTTTGATCTTGATTCTTGATTCTTGTGGATGTTTTTAATGGAAATGGTTTTGAACCTATTTTTAAAAAAATTGCCACTTCTAGTGTATGTGATTGTGGTTGTTCTTGTGCGAATTTGAGTATCGATTATGAGGAATACCGATAACTCGAATAGTGCTCTTAATTGAATGAAAAGAATGTGCGGCTACGATGAGGCTAATGAAGTTTCATAGTCAATGTGTGAACTTTTAGCATCTCATTGTGACTAGCCGATAATCGAATGAGTCTCTTGTGATGATCATTACACACTAGCTAAAAAGTGTGGAGTCTTGTTTGATATTGGTGCCAATGCCTTGTGTGATGAGCTTACGTTGAACATTATGTGTGATGGCACCTAGAATTTGCCCCGTTGGTCCGGTTGACTAAATGATTCAAGCACTTGAAATGATCTTAGGCAACAATTTTGAAGAGTGAAAAAATTTGACAATATACCTCTTTTGTGGCTAACCTTGTGAGATGTGTGAACCTTGGTTGAACCCTTTTGACTCTTATCCTTTTCTAGGAAGAAACTTGAACAATTGTGATGCCTCTTTATCCTTTCACCCATAACATTCATAAAGTATTGTTTGTTCGAATAGCCAACTTAGGCCAAAAGAAAAGGAAAATCAAGAAGTGTGAGAAAATCCTCCTTGAGCAATGGTTTTGAAAAAAATGGAACCCCTCCATTTAAAAAAAAAAAGAAGAAGAGAGAATGAGAAAAGAAGAAATCAAAGAAAAATAAAATAAAATTGTGAAATAAAGTAGTGGAAGTTGCAAAAGAAATGGGGTATCCGGTAGTTCATTTAAAGTTGAATAATGGGGTGGATTATGAGCATGATCAAAATGTTAAAGAAAAGGAAGAAAGTGATGTTCAGACCGCAATTCATGAAGGTAGCAATCACTGAGTCTAAATGATCATACCTTTACACTCAACCCCATCACGTGCCTTGAAAAGACTTTTGTGATCTTGAGTGAGCTGAAACGAAAGTTCATTGAAAAATAAGGGCAAACCTATGGGTGAAGTCATGTATATGTTCATCTTTGTGAGTGTGAGAGTCGTATGTGATTCTGGAACTATAAATTGTTGAAGAACTTTGTGTGAATGGGGGATTATCTTTGTTGTGAGGGCATTTGAGCACCGTTGTTGAGCTTGAACTTATATTTGAAGCAAGTATTGTGAACTTGAGCATCTTTGATAAAGGTGAGTCACAATTTGAATCTCTGAGTGCACAATTGATCATTGCATGAGTAAGTTGAACCTTGTTGTGTGCATTCATGTTGAGTCTTATGCAACACTATTTGAGACATCCTTTTTGAACTGTTGATCTTGAGTTTTACTTGAGGACAAGTAAAAGTTTAAGTTGGGGGTATTGATGAGTCCGAAATTTGGACTCATTTGGGGCTTAGTTTATATAAATTTAGTGTCCTCAAATGTTTAATATGTGCTATAAACTGATGTTAAAGCCTTGTTTTTCAGATATATGAATTGAGGAGCAAAGCAAGTACACTAATAGGCAAAAAGGAACAAAACAAAATGAAGAAGTAAAGAAAGGCGAGCCTAAGGATCGCCAAGAGCATTTGGCGTGTCACCGAGTGACACTACAAGAAAATGTCTCTTTAAGGACCAAATTGTAAAGACTGGTTAAAAAACCGGTCCTTGAAAGTACACTATAAGGACAAGATTTTCGCTGGTGCTTAATTTCTAATTAATTAAGGAAGGATCATAATATCTATCCCTAAATTAATAAATATCTGGTCCTAAATCTCTAAAGTGACCCGACATAAAGCCCATTATAATTTTTTTCTTTTAAAAAAATAAAATAAAGATAAAAATTGAAAACCCCTAAATTTGATACATCTACTACATCGCAAGAATCTCTTTAATGCCTCTAAATTTCTGAGCGGCGATGCATATCCTCTTCCCTCAAAACCTAGTCTGCAAGCTTAGATTTCTCTTTACCCATATTCACCACTCCCCTAACGGATCCTATTTGTGGTTCTTCTTTTTGGAAGGAATCCCCAAATCTTTGATATTTTTAGAATATATTGCCAAATGAAGACACAACATTGCGTCCGCAATTTCACAAAATGGAAGAAACCTCAATTTTACCTCTATTCACCACTTCGTTCCACTATGGTGAGCACTAATTTACATTAGGGTATTTGATTAAATGCTTATAAGAAGTGGAATATCATTTTTAGATGCGATTCATGGATTTTTTTTCATAATAATGAAAGTTTATCTTTAAGGGTATGCATTAGTATTTTTACAGAGGCCTTATAGTATAAAGTATTTGATTCCCTTTATTGTAATCTATGGTAAATTTGTGGTTCTGATTATTGGTCAAGGTAGTGGCTTATTGGGGAGAACCATATGAGTTGTTAAGTATAGGGTATATAAGTATTTGGAAGTAAAAGAATAAATATGGCCAGCTTGGAAGGATTCAAATCCATATCTCTAAAGGTCTATACATTTTAAAAGGATATTTTAATGGTCCTGAAAGATGGTGTTAAGAATTTATTGTTTTAGGCTAATTTCTAACTGATAATTTCTAGTTGTGATATAATACATAAATAGTGATTGAAATGAATAATCTCCAACTATTTTATCAGTTTGACATTTATCTGTATAGTGTTTGCATGTTTGTGTGCTCATATTTCTTAATAATGGGAAAATATTTTGATATGGTTGATATAGGCCTATGGCCCTTGAGATATATGATCTAGTTTGGCTAATCTCATATAATTGTGCTATCTATGAAACTTACTTATATGTCGAGAAAACGTATATCCAGTTGTCATTTAAGATATTGTAATAGTCATTGTGCTTATTATTATTAACTCTATGAAACAATTAACATATTTAAAGAGTACATCTATGTTGTTCTTGTTTGTGTTGTGTCTACCATTATGGAATAGGAAGTGCATGATGTGAACTAATGGATAACACAAATTTGTGGAATGTGAGAAAGATGAATGGGAAAAGAACATAGGATGAATAATCCTTTGTGAGAGATATAATCTTGATTAGTTGATGTTGATATTTCAAAGGGATGTTAATTTGTAAAAGAACTATTATAAGTAGGGGAATGAAAATTTGAATTGAAAATCTTTTAGAGAAACTGCCAAATAGGTAATGTTTTCTCTTTGTTAGCTTCACACTACATATTTACTAATTGTGAGGTGTATGGTTTAAGGTGGAAAAGAGAATCTAGAGTAGTTATGTGATGTGGATGTGGACTTGTGATGTGGATGTGGACTTGGAGTTCGTTAAATCTAGAGCATGTGAAATATGAATACCACTCCCTGCTTGACTACATCATGTTGATTCTAACTATAAGTAACTTATTGTTACTTTTCCCTCCATGAGCAGAGTTAGAGTGGAAAATGTATGCTTGTTCAGTTTCAAATCCTGGAGATGATCATATTAGTAACTTTAATTAATTTATTAGGAATTTCTTTAAAAACTTTACCTATTATAGTTATTAATTTTTCGGGCAGATTAAATTTGCTTCAAGGTCGAGTTATTACTTTTAAGAATCAACTAGCAAATACGAGTGTAGTAAGCATTGGTGGAAAGCTGTGCATTTCCTGAGTAGGCACAATCAGATCTAGTAGGTTGGTCCTGAAACAATTACTTAGATATCAAAGTTTTATATATACACACGTCTCTGACCAAACACAAGATTTACACAAGTAAACTGGGTGTCTCAGAGCATATCCGCAGGTGCATTGTGGTTCATTCGTTGGGCAAAATTGTTTTTAAGGAAACATTATTGAAGTTAATAGGAATCGTTATTTTGTCTCAGCCGTGGTGTTGTGTTTATTTTAGTGACTTGTTATTCTACAAATTATAAGTGTTGAACTTTTGAAAGTATTCATATGTTTTTGTTAAAATGTTCTATATTTGTTCATATCAGAAACAACCTCTTTACCTCACACAAGATGGTGGTGTTCTGTGCACACCTCTCTTTTTCCAAAGCACACTCGTGTGATCACACTAGGCATATTGTTATTTGTTCTAGATCTCATCATACTTTTCCAGATCATATTTCTTATGTGCTTTTCTTTTAAAAACTATTTACTTCACTTAAAAATGTGTCTAATGTATATGATAAAACTTGATTCTTGAAATGTATCACTGTCACTTTAATAAAGAAAATTTATTAATATTATTTCACTCTGATATACCCTATTGTTCAGTAGTCTGGTAAATTACAACAACTTATAAAAGTGTACAAGGTTGAACATGTCATATTTTGTTATAAATATGTTACTCTTTATGCTATGAAAACTGGACAGCTACCACTTTCCATTAGCTCAATTAATGTTGAAATTGAGACTTTGCGTTCTGCATAAATCATTTGGAATAAATATGCTTGTGTATCATCTTGGTTGTTAAAAGATTAACTCCTTGATCTTAAAATTAAATTCAGCAAACATTGGTCAATTGTTTATGTACTTGACCATTGCAGGTGCATTAAACTACAACGTTTCGTCAATACATTGCTAGCCTTGTAATCACGATCTACGTATTAGTCAACGGTAGGATTTTGTAACCTGCCTAGACTTTGTCAATTGCTTGTCCTTGCACTAAGCAAATATGAAGTTTTCTCCACTCTTAGCAGGTCGGAAGCCACGTGAAGATTAGCTATCCTCATGAGCTTAACACAAATTGGACCTGAAACTGCTCGAAGTAGTTGTTTGACCTGAAACTTTTCAGTCACGGGAACTACTTACTTCTGATTCTGGAATGCAAAGAGCCTAGGAAATTGGATGAGCCAACAAGACATCCTCTACATTAATATTATTTGATAGATGATGTTACTTTGTTTATTTATTTTTGTAAAGTAGTAGTTGTGTGAACAATGACATGATTGGTGTATTATGGTGTGTGTGTGTATATATATATATATATATCAAAGAAGATTATGGTATTTCGGATATATGCTTTTGATTTTTCCTTTTAAATTGTATTATAATTTAAAAAATAGGAAATTCAGAAGCATTATATAAATTGTGTTTTAGGACCAGTTTGAAAATCTTTAAGAACACCAATTGGTCAAATATATAAGGACCAATAAATCTAGTCTCTAAAAGTATTTCTAGGACAATATTTTTAATGGTCGTCAAATCTGTTTAATTCGGGACCAGTAAATACTGTCTCTAAAACCATGTTAAGGACCAGTTTAATGTTGGTCGCGCAAACAATTTAAGGAGTAGCTATTGTTTCTCGTCCTCAATGACCATTAGGACGGAGGCTATAGGGACGGGGTGGCGACCAGATTTTGTGGTCTCTATTGCCCTTTAGGGAACAGAATATAACTTTTAGGGACCATTTTTCCCTTCGTTGTTGAGCATTTTTCTTGTAGTGTGACTACTTTGACTGCCTAAACTTCCAGTGTGCCAGTCCTGAGGGAAGAAACCAAGTCGGCGATAGAAAGGGGGCAGTTAGCGAACAGCCGAGCAGTTCTGCGATGCAAAGAGATATCGCCCAAAGTTACAGGACTTGAGGATGCTGAGATTCAAGACAAAAGGCTATAGAAGAGAGCATTGGGCGGTTCAACGAGTGGTTCGGCGAACCAGACTTACTTCGCCTAATGTCCCTTCATGGCTTATTTTTGGCGCCTATGAATTAGATTTTGAACACTTAATTTAGTATGCTGACTTAGACTGAATAAGTTTAGAATACTTTTCTCCGGCATTTTTCATAATTTCTTAGTAGACTTGAAGGATTTTGGAGATTCAATTTGGAGATTTTGCAAGTGGGTTTTGAATTTTCTGCAAATTGAAGCATTGTAAAGAATAAATTACTCTTACCCAGTTGATGACTAATCAATTTGGTAACCATTTTTACACTTTTATGAGGGTTGGCTAAAACCCCAATTCTTAGGGTGTGATCATGTGATTATGGGTTGAATTAGTTTATGGGTATTGTTAACTACTAGTGTAACTGCTATATTGAAGTGGGTTTAATCATTAATTGTGGTTTAATTTATGAATATTAGTTGCAAATGCAGTTCTAATTTTGTGTTCTTGGGTTGCTCGAAAAAAAGGTTTTAGAACTAAGATTTTTTTAATAATGATTTGTAGGTATTGGGTTGAGTTGGGTTCAGCTCGAGAGAGTGAATCCTAAACCCAATCCTACCCATCTATCTTGAGAGAGTGGATGAATTAAGGTGTGGGATATTCTTCATTGTTATGCTTGTTGATGTTCGAATGAAATCACCTGATTGGGGATAGCTATTCGAGAGAAAACTATATCCCTTATAGTCTAGCCTACCCACTGATTTTTAGCTATTTATTAGTGGTTTCAATTACCCATATATCAAAATTTGCCTATAACTGATCACATCCCGAGAATTCCTCTCCTTATTATTACTTCGAATTGTTTGTGATTGCTTTGTAATTGATAATTGCAAACAAAAGCCCTCTTATCTGACATTCGTGGCATCCCTTTTTATTTGTTTAATGTCTTTTTTGATAATTTCTATTCCTATGGATGAGTAGATCACGTTTGACTTCCTAATTGAATTTGAACATGTACTACTCTTTATGGGATTCATCCCAACTCTTTGTTGGGTTTAATACTGACTAATGATCATCTGCCCCTAGAATTGGATGAGGTGTTCTTGAAATGCTAATCACTTACGTGTCATTTTGATTTTACATTTAACTATGAAACCTTTATGAGAATTGATTTGCTTGAATGTGTATGTCTCATGCATAGTTGAATAAAAAATCTTGCATGATTATATCTTATAACAAATATGGCATCAAAAAGTTTCATTGCTGATTAAAAAAAGGTGAAAAACTTAGTGGTGAAAATTATGACATCTGGAGTCATAAAATATGGTATGTACTGGAAGAGCAAAAATCTCTAGAATGTATTAACCATGTTTTGAATAAACCAAAAGATAGTAATACTTCACAACACAAAAGGGATCTTGCAGCTTACAAGGCATGGAAAAAAGCTAATCCACTGCACGTGGAATAATAGTTAGTCCTGTGGTTGATGACCTCATAAATGAATGTGAGGAACTCCCAACTGCTCATGCTATGTGGGAACATCTGCGAGGAATATATGAGGGTACGTCTATAACCGACCTCCGACAGTTGACTATCAAATTTGATACTTACAAAAAGTGTCATGATCAGAATATCAAACACGATAACTCAACTCAAGAGTGTTGGCCATGTTCTTTTAGATGAGCAACAATTTAAGGCAGTGATTCGGTCTCTTCACAATAATTGGGAACATTTAAAGGTTAACTTGACCCATAATGACAGCATCAAAATATTTTTTGATGCTGCGCGCCATGTTGAACTTGACGATGAGCGCCTTGGTGCTGCTAAAGCTGCTTCTAATGCCTTTGTGGTAGAGTCAAGTGGAAAAATATCTTCAGGCTTCAAGCGCAAAAAAAATTGGAAGAGAAATAGGAAAGAGAAAGTGACTGGAGAAGGACCTTCTAAGAAAAAGAAGAAGCCAAATTCCAAGAAAAGAAAACGGTTTTTCAAGTAAAGAGACAAGAGCAAAATCAAGTGATACAATTGCAAAATGTTGGGGCATTTTGCTCGTGTATGTACTGAGCCGAAAAATGTAGCATTTCCAAACGCATTTCAAAGTGCAACATATGTTTCTAGCACTTCTTTACTATTTGAATATTATCCTATATGGATCGTAGACTCAGGATCCACCGACCAGGTGAGTCGAGATCGAGAAGCGTTTGTGAAGTTTCGTCGTAGTTTATCTAAATCAAGATAGATCTACATAGGATATAATGTGAAACTATAAGTCAAAGGGATAGGCACTTGCAAAGTAGACTTGCATGGTGGCCGTTCTTTGATGTTGCATGACGTCCTATATACACTAGAAATTCGACGAAACTTAGTATTTGTGTCTGTTCTTTTAGACGTTGGTTTTGATTTGATTTTTAGTAATACTTGTGTTAGAATAACTCTAGATAATGTTTATATGGCTTGGACTACGTTATGATTGTTTTATCGTTTTAGATTGTAATCCTTCAACTTATGACTATTATGTAGACCGTTGTGTAATAGCATGTTATTCAAGTAACAATGATATTGATGCTATTACATAGCATGTAAGATTAGGTCACATAGGGCAAGATCGAATGAATAGGTTGGCAAAAGAAGGACATTTAGATTCTTTTACAAAACTTGATAAGCCAACTTGTGAAAACTTCTTTGCTAGAAAGATTACAGGTAAACCATTTGGGAAAGCTAAAAGAGCAGAGCTCCCGCTCTAATTAATTAATTCTGATATTTGTGATCCAATGAATTTGAAGGCAAGGTCTGGTGCTACATACTTCATTACATTTATTGATGATTTCACGCGTTTTGGTTATGTCTGTTTGATTTCTCATAAATCTGAAGCACTTGAGTGCTTTAAAGATATATGAATGAAGTTGAAAATCAATTAGATAAAAGCATAAAGGCTTTAAGAACTGACCGAGGACGTGAATATTTATCGAAACAATTTAAAGAATTATGTGTTGAAAAGTGTATCATTAGAAAATTAACTACTCCTTATACACCTCAACAAAATGGTGTAGTTGAAAGAAAGGAATAGAACATTATTGGACATGACAAGATCAATGATGGCACAAACAAATTTCTCTATCTCTTTCTGGGGAGATGCATTATTGACTGTGGCTTACATATTGAACAATGTGCCTTCTAAATCAGTTTTTTCCACTCCTTATGAACTTTGGACAAGTCACAAAACAAACCTGAATGATCAAAGACCGTCGGGTTGTGCATCATATATTAAAGATTGCTTTGGTGAGTTTGTGAACTAAGTACAAAAGGAAGGAAATGTATCTTTATAAGGTACTCTTAATTCTCCAAAGAGTATATGTTCATCGATGAACTGGAGGATTGAAGTATTATTGAAATTGTATCACGAGATGTCAGATTTTTGGAATATAGTTTTGCCAAAAAGGTGAACTACATGAAGTTGAGCCTCTCTACGAAATGTTGAATTCAGAAGACCATGTAATGTTGTCAAACATACTTGATAATTTAATGGATTCCTGGTCCAAGTGGGAGTTATGAATCCCAAAATCTTATAGAGGAATCTGAACATCAAATACGTAAGGGTACATGAAAAGGGATACCTAAACGATATGATGAGATTAATGAATATGTTTTATTGGTATCTCCTACAAAATTGGATGAACCTAATTTTGTAACTGAGGCCTTATCAAGCCCTGAAAGGGATGAATGGTTAAAAGCGATGAAAGAAGAATTAGAGTCCATGAAAACCAACAAAGTCTGATATCTACCTGACCTTCCCAAGGAACGTAAAGCTATTAGAAATAAATGGATTCTCAAAGTTAAACGCAAATCGAATGGGTCGATAGAAAGACACAAAGCACGATTGGTGGCAAAAGGTTTTACTAAAGAAGTTGGAATAGACTATGAGGAAATTTTTTCACCAGTCTTGATGTTTACCTCCATACGATTTCTTTTAGCTATTGTTGCATGTTAAGATCTAGAATTAAAACAAATGGATGTGAAGACTGCTTTTCTCAATGGAGAATTAAACGAGGAAATCTACATTGAACAACCAGTAGGTTTTGTTGTTAAGGTCAAGAAAAGAAAGTTTATAAATTGAAAAGATTAATTTATGGCCTAAAGCATTCTTCAAGGCAGTGGTACCTGAGATTTCATAAGGAGGTGTTGTCATTTGATTTCACCATGATCGATGAAGACCATTGCCTCTATGTGATAAAATCCAATGGAAATTTTGTAATTCTTTCTCTTTATGTAAATGATAATTTATTAGCTGGAAATAATTTAGAGTATGTGAAAACTGTCAAGTCTTGGCTTTCAAAATCATTTGATATGAAAGATATGGGTGAAGCAGACTATATATTACGTGTTAAGATCCAAGAAACCGTTCCAAGAAATTTTTTCGTTTATTTCACAAAACTTTTATAAAGAAAATATTGGAACATTTTCGAATGTACAGTTTCAAATCCGTGGATACTCCTGTAGCTAGGGGTGAAACTTTAAGACTTGAAATGTATCCAAAGACTGAAAAAGATAAGGAAGACATGTCTCGAGTTCCTTATTCTAGTGTTGTTGGGAGTTTGATGTATGTTGTGATGTGTACTCGCCCCGACATTTGTTATGTTGTGAGTGTAGTTAGCAGGTATCAATCCAATCTTGGAAGATATCGTTGGAAATCAATAAAGAGAATATTCCAATACTTGAAGGGAACTGTAGATCATATACTTTTTCATAGTGGATCTGATTCGTTCATAAGAGGTTATACATATGTTGATTGGGCCGGTGACCTGAATGATAGAAAATCAACATCCGGTTATGCTTTCTCACTAAATGGTGGTGCTATTTCATGGAAAAGTAGGAAGCAAACTTGCACAACTCTTTCAACAATGGAATCTGAATTTGTGGCTTGCGCGTCTGTAGTACAAGAAGTTGTTTGGTTAAAGAGATTCTTTGAGCATTTGAGTATTGCAACAGATTTTAAGGGTCCCTTGATTCTATATAGTGATAGTCAAGCGGCTATCGCATATACGAAGGATCCTATATATCATAGTAAGACCAAACACATTGACATCAAGTATAACTTTATGAGAGACGTAGTGGCAAGTGGAGATATAACTTTGCAATACATTCCTACAGACAAAATGATAGTTGATCCTTATATGAAGGTCATTTCTAGAGACATGTTTGAAAAACTTGTTAAGGCTCTAGGTTTGCGTAGAATATGATGATATTTCTTTATAGTAAAATAACTTGATTGTTATAATATTCTCTTATATACAATACTATTGGACTTATATTCATATATGATATGCATGTGAGAATTTGTAAGATATAGAGTGTGTCGAACAAGTAACGAGATTGGCTCTCTCACACGAGCAATCGCCTCTTACGTCGGTGAACTTGAAGAGATGAGTTTCACCACCATATTATGACTTTTTTTATGATCCAGACAAAAGTTTCTCCAAGAAAATGACTTTAAGGATCACTGAAGAGAGAAACTAGGGTTAAACATCTGGAGGTGTTTAGACCATGGTATGTACGATGTTGAATAATCGAAAGAATGGGACACATACACCAATATAAGGTGTAAACATTGTAGCACGTGTTTCATACCACGTGTGTCAGGCGATCAATGGGTCAATGAAAGAATGGTTCCCTGCTTCTTCATTGTGTGAGACCCGAAAAGTTAAAATAGCTTTTCAATGAAATACCCTTTGACCTTTTACTGTGTCTTGAAGTTTCAATCAGTGTTACTACTTTAGCATGTTACTAATACCCATGAGTGATTCGAAAATGCAGTACATGTATAAGAAAGTAATAGATATGGAACAGATATATTCCAGTAGAACGGGAAGATGATTAAAATGAACAATTCAACTTGTATACATAAACAGACTATTACACTCGAGTGTAACTGTGTGTATAAAGTTAAACATGAACTAGATCTCACCTCTTTAAGAGGTTGAGGGATGAAATAAGTAACTATTGAAGTAGTGAATGACGTCTGCGGTATTGTCAGTAATAGTGTCCTTAAAATAGTAGTGAATTCTTTCCACATGTGATTGGATTCCTATATAAGGCTTGTAAAACCTTAAAGGTAGGCTTTTCATGCTCACAGGTCGTACGAACTATTTGTCGTATGAATTGTGTGTTTGATTTATATTGTGTTGGCTTGGGTCTTGTCCACCATGTGCGAAGTGGGAGATGTAAGTTTTGGGTCGTGGATCGCCCATGTGACCCGACCCGACCCAATCTATTTTTCTCTATCCAATTAATTAATTAATTATATGGATAATTCCTTTTAAAAGGATTGTAACTATTCTGCCTCCCCTTATAAGACTCCTAGTGGGAGTAACTTTTAAGGAAAGTGGAATGTGAAAAAGAGGAGGAAAAAACGTGAGAAATAGAGAAGAAAATTTAGCGATCAATAAGAAATAAAGTAAGTTTCGTCACAAATCAATCAACACTCTAAGGAGACTCTTAGTTTGTGAACAAAGACCGATCTTTGTTTCCTTGAGATTCAAAGAGTGATCTGGAGTAATTTCTTTCAACCACAAAATCAACAACAAATATTTCCGCTGCGAGTTACAATATATAAAAAAAAATTGTGTCAAGCAAAGTTCATAGATAATTAAACATTTCTTTGTTCTCTTCTTTTCTTCGTTAATAGAAAGTCAATACCTAAATTCCAATGCTAAGAATTTCGGTGAAACATATCAATGGATTGAGGATGAATCATATATGAAAATTTTAAATGATCTCAAATTGTCACAGAAAAGAGATCCCCAAGAATTTATAAGGAGCGAATGGTTGTGAGTTATGACTTCAGAAACATGAAGGTAGAAATTATTGTGACTATTCGTAGGAAATTAGTCTTTTTTTAGTAAAAAATAATATTGAAGTATGTATGTGATGAAAATCGTAAGAACAAAATATGAGTGAATTGATGATAATTTGCTACAATTTATTCACCAACTCTTTCTTATGTGGTACGTAGAATTTTGGACTTCATCAATTGTTGCAAATAACTTGAGATTCTTTAAGAAGAAGAAGAGTAGAAAACCGAAAAATAATCATAATTTAAAAGTTAGAGGAAACCCCTCAATTTATAGCTAACAGATAGTAGTATGAATATGTGTTGATTGTGCCTTATCAGAATAGTCACGACCCTTCGAAAAAGTCACTGCTCATTAAAAAAGTCACAAATCATTGGAGAAGGCACTACCCTTTGGTAAAGTCACAACCCTTTAAAAAAAATCACAATCCATCGAAAAAGTCACAACTCATCGAAAATGTCACAACCCGTCAAAAAAGACACAACCCTTTGGAATAGTCACAATTCAACGGAAAAGTCACAATCCTTTAATGTGCAAAGGTATCTACTTTCAATATAAGATAACTAAATAATTAAAATAAACTGAGTATTTTTAATCAGGGTATTATAGTAATTCAACAGTTATCATTTTTTAAGGTAGTATATATATATACTGGAAACGTGCGGAGAAAGTTTGTCCTTATCGAATGATAAATACATTTAAGAGGTTGATTGATAAAATAGAAAAAGTTAAATTAACAAAATGGGATAGTTCATTTGCCATCAAACAAGAAATATGTGAAATTAATTAAGATAATAGTCCCTAATGGTTATGAATATGGTGATAAATTGCTGATTGAAAATTTAATAAATGCATGTAAATGTCCCTAGTGAAATAAGCAAAGGCACGAAGAAAAAATATATAGATTTATGCAAAACCTTCAAATAAAACACAACAAATATAGATTTACCGTAGCATCAAGCATTCAAAAATAGGATGACTTGCTTAAATTTGGAAAAATATTCAAAAAGAATAAATAAAATAAAAGTACAACGAAATCCACCTTTTACTCATTATTTAATATTCCTCTTTACCATTTAGTTAATATTCTTTGATAGATAGAATGTTTCTCAAAGTTCTATATAAACTTGATAGATGTGAACTTCATTAAGAAAAAAGGAAATGAAAAATATAATGAAAAAGGGGAAAAGTGGTAATGTGAAAAAATGGGAATTTAGTAATAATGAGTTTGTGTCACGATCCAAAAATGGACATGATGACACTTGTCTATTCCAAACAAGACAAGTCAGCCCCAATCCAATAAAATGAAAGAAAAGCAGAAAGTTAAAACAAGAATAAGATAAAGCGGAAAACTTATTCATTCTATAATAACCCCAAAACCTGATTGTCACGTGTACAAGCCACTAATACATAAAGTACGAAAATGATAGATAATTACAAGTCTCAATGTCTTTGTTTCTCAAATAGAACAAAGTATTGCATGAAGGAAAAGAGGGTCCGTCGAGATGACAAGCAGCTACCTCTCAAAGTCCTTTAACAAGACTCAGAAGTATAGAAGCACGGAGCGAGTGCCAACTAACATGGTACTCAACAAGCAACCTAATAAATAACACAAGTAGCTAAAAATCGAATACTCCTTTCATCCCAACTAATCCTCCTCAAACTACAACCTACATAGAAATCATCCCAACCAAACAGTTTCACATTACATAGTTCACAAGGCTTAACTACATAGTTTAATCGTCACAGTTCAACAACCAACATACATCAACTATGCCAATTCACAAGTAACAAGTGGATCAATCACAAGTAACAAGTAGATCAACACAAGTATCAAAGGCATTAAATCACATCAATGAACTACTTTCGGAACCATATCGCTTCGACACAATATCACTAGTCAGAACCATTTTCCATCAGCTATATGTCACATCACTAGAGAAAACCATTTCCCTTCGGCTTTATATCATTTCACTAGCCGTAACCATTTTCCTTCGGCATTATATCGCATGTCTCATTATGGTGTACAACAATCAATGCACATAAGAAATTTTACACCATAAGGAAGAGACAACAATAGAAGTACACATTCAAGCCATCAAAGCATGTCATCAATAAATCAAATATGAGCCACAACAAGGCAATTCACAAAGCATATTATCAACACGTTGCCTTCTCTTTAATCCCATTTTCTACTCATTAAGATTAATAAAGTGGAACAATGAACCCATCACCTCATTTCCATTACTCCCCAAAGTTTAAGAGATCATTTGTCTTAATGCAATCAATTAGTCAATCCAAAACTTTAGTCTTCCCCTTCTGAATGATATCCAATGCCCCATAATCTAGTCCAATCAATTAACAACAATAAGATTCAAAAATAACAACTCTCAATTCATACATTTGAAAATTTTGTCAATCAACTCAAAATCCCAATTACAAAAGTAAGGTTTGAATTTGAAAATCATTACTTGAAAACATTACCCAAGGCATTTGGAACTCATTGGTGACAACCATTTTGAAAAAAGGAATTAAAATCAGTTCACATCACCATTTTAGTTTAGAACTCAAGTTCTTTAAAAGTTATGCCATTTGCAAATCAAAATCACAAATTTTGATGTTAAAACCGATAAATAATCAAAGGAAAATGAAGTTTTTGGATCACAAAACCTTACCAAAATGATTCAGCAAAAGAAATCTCTTCAAAAATAATCTTCAAAGGTTTTAGCAAGCTCAAAATGGAAAATGGGGCTTAAACCACCAAAATGGTAGGCAAAAGCCCTCGGTGAAGTCGCTTAAGCGAACATAGGTTTGTTTAAGAGAACACTGCAAAAACTGAGTGTCTCACTTTTGCAAACCAAGCTTCACTTAAGCGACCAACGCTAAAGCTAGCCCTAGTCAACTTAAGTGAACCTTGCGAAAACTTGACCTCAGCTTTAGTGATACCACCTTCCCTAACGGGGAGGTCGCTAAAGTGGAAGGCCTATCACAAAAGTGAAGGTTACAGAAATCAGGCACCAGAAAATCAACCAACTCTCAAAAGATTGAAAGGACCCTCGGGATTTTTTTGGAACTCCATACATACAAACAAGCTATGCCAATCAATTATTCTCTAAGTTTCAGACTCAATGAAACCATTTAAATATGAATATGAGGTCTCCTTGACTAGATATCCATGAAAGTCAAAAATGAATATAACGTCTAAACAGGGAAAATCTGACTCGAGACCTCCGACAATTCGACCAAGACCTCGCTTAGGTCGAAAACCAACAACTTTCTTAGACCAATTTCCATTTTTGGAAATTATGGAATCGAGGAAATTCCATTCTGACACGTGAAACTTCAAAATATACCAAAAACCACTTTTTAAGCAATTTAGCCTTTCAAATTCAAAACTTACAAAACTCTCAACCTTTTACTCAAATTTTGAAGCAAACTTTCAAAACCTAATAAAAAATAACTCGGGGTCAATATAGGGAGGGGAAATTGTAATTTCACAAAAATTCTAGAAATGACTAACTGGGTCATTACATTTTTTACCACTAAAAACCATGTTCCTCCTCAAACGTAAAGCAAAAGAAAGTATATGAAGCCTCAAAAAGCTGAGGATATTTGGCATGCATATCAGAGTCTATCTCTAAGGTTGTCTCGCCAACTGAACGATGGTTCCTTTTCAACTTCATTGAAGCAATATCCTTGGTTATAAGCTTTTGGACCTGCCTATATGAAATGGCTATAGGCTCCTCCTCAAAATATTAGTCTAGACCCAACTCAAGTTAATCACGAGAAAGCACATGAGACTCATCTGACACGTACTTCCGATGCACAGAGACATAAAATACATAATGAACAACCGACAAACTAGGTGGCAAGGCCAACCTAAGGCCACCTCTCCCACTCGGCTCAAAATGTCAAAAGGTCTAATGAATCTAGAGCTAAGCTTTCCGTTCTTTTCGAACCTCATCACACCCTTCAGGGATGATACTCGGAACAAAACATGATTACCCTCCATAAATACTAGGGCTCAATTACTCCAATCTACAACTCTTCTATCGACTTTGGGCTATCAATAGTCTATCTTGAATGATACAAACCTTCTCCATAGCATCTCTAAGAAAGTATGTATCAAAAGAGTCCATCTCAGCTTAATCAAACCAACCGATTAGATATCTACACCATTTGCCATACAATGCCTCAAATGGGGCATCTGAATACTAGAGTTGTAACCGTTGTTGTAGGAAAACTCTTTTAAAGGAAAATGTCAATCCCATCTAGCTCCAAAATCAATCACACTAACTCGGAGCATCCAACACCTAAATCATCCTCTTGGACTGACCATATATATGAGGGTTAAAAGTTGTACTTATATCTACCTAAGTACCTAAATCATGTTGTAGTACCTTATAGAAATGGAAAGTAAACAAATAACCTCGATCAGAGAAAATAGAAATCAAGACTCATGTAGTCGCACAATTTGACTGATATAAAGCTTGGCCAACTTCCTCGTCGTATACTTCACTCGAACTAGAATAAAGTGGGCAGACTTGCTCAGCCTGCTAACAACCACCCAAATAAAGTCATAACCACCCAGTGTGGTATAAAAACCCTCAATAAAGAACATAGTGATCTATTTCCCACTTCCAAGTAGTAATAGGCATCCTCTGAGATAAACCTTCAGACTGTTGGTGCTCACACTTGTCCTATTAGCAATTCAAACACCTAGAAACAAGGTTTGCAATATCCCTCTTCATGCTAAACCACCAGTAATGTTGTTTCAGATCATGATACATTTTTTCCGCTTATAGATGAATGGAATATCGAGAACAATGGGCCTGTTCTAGAATCACTCTAATCAATTCGCCCACCTTGGGGAAAAAAATTAGGCCTCTAATCCTCAACATACCATCAAGATCAAGGGAAGCCTCATTGGCTTCCCCTCTCAACACTTTGGCTCGAATGAGACATAACTTATCATCATCAAACTAGCACTCACAGATATGCTCAACTAAGGAAGATTAGACCTCTATGAAAGCAATCAAACCCCTAGTTTCCTCTAAAATCTACAATTGTTTGAGACTGTTGGCTGCCTCTAAATATCTCTGGCCAATTGTCTCTCCATAACAGTGATAGTGACAAGACTTCCCATACTAGAAGTCTTCTACTCAAAGCATCGACCACCACATTGGCCTTTCTTAGATGATACAAGATGGTGATATCATAGTTCTTTAGTAGCTCAAGCCATTTGTGCTACCTCAAGTTCAAATTCTTCTGACTGAAGATGTACGGAAGACTCTAATGGTCGGTGAAGACCTCACAATGTACCCTATACAAATAATGCTTCCATAGCTTAAGCACAAACATTACAGCTACCAACTCTAGATCATGAGTAGGGTAGTTCCTCTCATGGGTCATCAATTGTCTAGAAGCATAGGCGATCACTTTCCCTTCTGCATCATAACACCACCCAACCCAACTCTAGAAGTATCATAATAAATGGTGAAGTCTACATCCTCCTCTGGTAAAGTCAAAATAGGAGCCAAAGTCAACAAGGTCTTGAGCTTTTGGAAGATTTCCTCACAAACTAGAAACTCACAGTTTGTCGAGTCAATCTAGTCAAAGGAGATGCGATAGTGGAGAAGCTCTGACCAAATCACATGTAATAGCCTACAAGTCCCACAAAACACCAAATCTCAGTGCGTAGGCCTGGTCCAACCTCTAACTGCCTCAATATTGGCTGGATCTACAAGAATACCCTCCTTAGACACCATGTGTCCCAGAATGCAACAAAATCAAAACAAAACTCGCACTTCGAGTACTTGGCATATAACCTCTCTTCCCTCAATCTCTAGAGCACAATCTCTAATGTTGATCATGGTACACCAAGATGTCATCAATGAAGACTATCACAAATGAATCTAGATAAGGTCGGAACACCCCATCATCAACTCTATGAACTCTGCAGGGGTGCTAGTCAAATCGAAAGACATCACAAGAAACTCATAGTGCCCAAGTCCTGAATTTGATCAACAACGACAATTTATTTCGTCACCTAAAAGTCATTTTTCATCACAAAAAATCTTTCTTGACGAAAATAAATTCGTCAATCACTCGTCTCTACGTGTGTGTAACTAATAGTATACCAACACAACTTAATGTTTTTTCACTAAATAAAGCCATACTAACTACGATATATTTTTCCATCACCTAATGCATAGTATCTATGACAAACTTGTTTTTCTGAAAAAGTATAAAAAATTGTAGTTGATAGTGCATTTTCGTTACAAAAAACCTACTAATGTTGACGAAATTACGTTATCACTAAATATCTACTTTAATTAGAGACGACATCCATTATATCCAAAGTTATATGCATTTTGTAGTCAAACAAACATAATTTTGTCACTTAAGGTCATTTTTATGCACAAAATAATTCATCGCTAAATATATATATTAGTGAGGATTTTGCTTTTATATCAAAAGTCTACAATTTCGAAGGTAAAACTAGCAACGTCATCACTAAAAGTGTATCTTTTACTGACAATAAAATTTGTCAGTACAAATCGTCATAATTAATTGCAATTATCATAAAATGCGACACTAAGTAATAGTCAATAAGACAAATTCTGGAAAATAAAATTTTACAAGAATATTTCATTGCCAAAAATATGAACATAAAGTATAAGAAGTATAGAATAACCAAAGCAATTATTAAGTTCACTGGCAATTCCTTTCATGTACAGAATAACCATGATTCCTAATCACTTCACCTGTAATTCCTTTCATGTATAGAATTACCAAAGCAATTATTAAGTTCATTCCAGGGACAAATGTAGCAACCAACTCCAAAGATAACACTCTTTAATCACACCAATGTAACAAAACTTAAAATATAACACTCTGTAATTACCCTTGCATGCCTTTTGACCTTGATGAAATAATGAAGAGTTCGCATTAACAACTTTAAATATAATAAAAAAAAATGCGAACATTTGATGTATTATCTTCTCTATTATAGTAAATATTCAATATTCAATTCCTTTATTGGTTAGTGATTAAATAATTTAGTGTTTGTTATAGAAATTTTTTTTATAACCGAGAAATCAGTGTGTGATCCTCCTCCTTTTGAACGAATCACAACCTTCTAAACTTGGTAGATAATCAGTCCACCTCTCTACCCTTCTCCACTTAAATACCGGGCTTCGTTTTGCATGGTGTGGGCTTGAACCTTTGACCTAAGTCACAAATCATTTATTAAATGAATCATGCCTAAAAGAGTAAACACACAAAAAAAAAAAACTACTCTGAGGATTATAACTACATAATAGTATCACGATATATATGGTGAAGTAACTAAAGATAATTACTAAAGATAAACTTCAAGGCCACAAGAAAGTTCATTGTAGTATCAAGGCTAGAGATAATACTCCCTATCCAAAAGCTAATCAAGGGGGAGAGAAATTTATTGAACTAAGAGATCTTTCCAATAATAATGGAAAAAGTTCTCACACCGCTAACGAGTTAATATCTTAAAAGATCACTTTGAAAATTTATCTAGTAAAATCATTAAACTTTATTTTGTATCAATAAAATTACTCAACTTAATTTTTGTATCAATAAAATCATTCAACTTAATTTATTATTAGTAAAATATATCTATCATTCATTTCCTCCTTCTCCTAGATCATGTTTTCAGTCATTGAATCAGTATAACCATCACAAAAACAATACAAAATCATTGTCAGACTTGAGGAAGTTACCATTTACCATTCAACTGAGTAATAGAAAGAACAACAATGGATGAACATTTTATATATTTGAAAATAAAAATTATTATTCAGGGGTACAAATAATAGTAATAAATTATTTTTGGAAAATTCATAAATAAATCAGACGTTTGTTAGCACCACGCAAAAGCATAAATACTTTGTTTGGGCATATTCAATCAAAGAATTAATACCGCAAGGCAGAGGATTCTTGTTAATACCGTAATATGATTTTCACTAATTAAGTTTATTCGTAATTTGTTTTTGAAAAGTTTTTTATTTATTATGTATGAAGTTCATATTTATATGGTATACAAAATAATTTATTTTGCTTTGTCAAGTTATTTTAATGATAAATTTGGTTGAGTGATTTTATTGATATAAAAATCTAAGTTGAGTGATTTTATTGATACAAAATAAAGTTCAATGACTTTATTAGATAAATTATCAAAGTTGATAACCTTTTGAGATATTAATTCCACTGCTAACAATACATAAAATCCATAGAGAAAGGGTTGAATCAGACAAAGCAACAATTACAGAATAGAAACAACAGTGGAGACAAAAAATAACCTAAAAAGGCAAGGAATCATTACAGGGGGCAGGTAATCCAGCCCGCAATCAATGGAGAAACCCTCAAAACAAAGGGAAATGCACCAAACAAGTTTGTCTGAACAAAGAAAGGAGGAAAATCCTATTTCCCAAGAACAAGTGCCAGCTAGAAAAAATTAGATCTCGAGTAGCAAAAAAAGATGGAAAATATAAAACTAATGATAAGTCTACCAGTCCTGAGAATAATATATGTGAGGACAAGGAGGACTGAAGCATTAGAATAGAGAAGGAAACAATGAAAACTAATCAAATACAAATCTATGAATCCCTAATAATCTTCAAATGATACACAAAGAGGAAAAAAATATTAGTGGTATTTCCCACCTAAATCTACAGAAGGAAGCGGAAATACAGAAAATAGAGGGTTAAAAATCAGCAGAAAATCAGACCCTAGCTTGTACCGAGGCAAAAGACAAAGATGCTATTTCTTACATTGTTCATATTCATTATCTTAGCGGAAACGGTAAATTAAAGAACAAGGAAGAACAACAATATTTAATGTGGTTCGGATCAAAATGATCCTATGTCCACCAAAAAACAACTACATCAATATTTATTTCACTTTACAAAGAGTACAAATGAGATACTACAAGAGAGAACATCAAATGTCTTTGAAAGTGAGAAGGAATGTGAGAGGATGTCATGAAAATGAATTAATAGCTACCTTTTTATAGGAATCAATTCTTCTTATTGATGTCATCCATGACATCATTATGTATCAAAAATGTCAAGGTTAAACATGTGAAACCATTTTATGATTTACCTAAATTTCACCTACCAAGATACTATTTTGACATTTTATTTTGTACTAATTATCTTCCTACCAAATCATCATATTAATTCATCTTCCATTGAGTTTGATTCCACAAGGACCAAACCAACTCTTTCAATCTCCACCTTGGTTTGCGTTCTGAGCATGCATATAAACAACTCCGACCAAAAACTTCTAAGCTTGCTGGGCAATCCCGTTGTAAGAAACAAGAAGAATCAAACCTTTGTTAAACATACTAGCTTCACCTAGAAGCTGTTCTTTCTGAGTCACATCAATTGATGCATACTCCCGCCAAGTCCTTGCAGTGTGCAAACTTGGCAAGCGGGACTATCTTGGTCAACATGTCTGCGGTGTTATCGTCTATGATAACCTTCTCAACCTTGATAGCTCCCTCTTCAATGACATCTCGAATAAAATGAAATCTGACAACAACGTATTTGGTGCACTCATGAAATCTTTGATTTTTGATCAAATGAATAGAAATTTGACTATCACATCTTAGAATTGATTCCAGCTGAACCAAACACAATTTTGCAACTAAACCTTTCAACTAGATAGCTTATTTCACTGCCTCTGTTACTGCCATATATTCTGCCTCTGTTGTAGATAAAGTGACAATCGACTGTAAGGTCAATTTCCAACTAACAGCACTACGAACGAGAGTAAAGAGTTATCCAGTTGTGGACCTCCTTCTCTCATGATACCCTCCATAGTCAGAATCTAAATAACACAGAATTGAAATACCTTCACTTTTTCGGAAGGTTAGGCCAACATCAGGAACTCCTTTGAGATATCTCAATATTCACTTCACAGCTTCCCAATGCCTTTTTCCTAGATTTGCCATGTACCTGCTCACCATACTTACAGACTGAGCAATATCTGGACGTGTGCACACCATAACATACATAATGTTGCCATTTCTGCTTGCATAAGGAACCTTTGATATATGCTCCACCTCATCCATAGCCTGGGGCATTTGTAACTCTGAAAGCTTGAAATGAGAATCTAACAGTGTACTTACAGGCTTGCTCATATGCATATTGAATCTCTCAAGAACCTTTTTGATGTACCCCTTTTGAGAAAGATGTACAACACCGTCTTCTCTTGAAATCTCCATTCCAAGGATTTTCTTTGCAACTATCAAATCCTTCATGTTAAATTCCTTGCTCAACAGTTTCTTCAAAATATTTATCTGTATGATGTTGTTAGTTGCAATAAGCATATCATCAACATACAACAATAGATAAATCATACAGTTACCAGATATTTTCTTGTCATATACACAACTATCAAATGCACTCCTCGAGAATCCATGTGTAGTCATGAATGCATCAAACCTATTATACCACTGTCTAGGGGATTGCTTCAAACCATACAAAGAATTCTTCAGTTAGCATACATGATTTTCTTTTCCTTCATCTAGGAAACCTTCATGTTGATCCATATAGATTGTCTCTTCTAGATCACCATGTAAGAAAGCAGTTTTGACATTAAGTTGTTGAAGGTCTAAATCAAATTGTGTAACCAATGTTTGTAGCACGCGAATTGAGCTATGTTTCACGACTGGAGAGAAGATCTCATTGTAGTCAATTCATTCCTTCTGGCTGAAACCCTTTGCAACCAATCTCACTGTGAACCTAGCATTTTCTACTTCTAGAATACCCTCTTTCTTTCTGTAGACCCATTTGCATCCAACTTTCCTCTTCCTCTGTGGCCTTTTAACTAAAACCCATGTCTCATTTTTGTGAAGAGACTCCAACTCTTCCATCATGGCTAACTACCATTGTGCATCATCTTTCCAAGAAGTTGCTTCAACATACGAGGAGGGCTAGAGATCCTTAATCTCTTCTTCTACAACTATGAACGCATATGCAATCAGATTTTCTTGCTCTATTTTGGTTTCCGTAATTGCCTTTTGTCCCGTTCCTTTGCAATTGTGTATGGTTCATTGAAAGCAAGTTCTTCAAGATCTGCATATTTTGACTCATCAACTTGAGTCGCTTGATCATTTTCTTTGGTAAGCTCCACCGCTAGATCCACTTGCTCGTTGTTCTCGTTTCTTGATAACTCCAGAGAAACTTTACGAGGATGAAGTATAGAGGATTCATCAAAGGTAACATCTGTACTAACTACAAATTTGAGTAAAGACAAACAACATAGTTTTTACCCTATTACTCCATCTACATACCCTACGAATATGACCTTCTTAGCCCTTGGTTCAAGTTTCCTTCATTAACATGATAATAAGCTGGACACCCAAATATTCGCAAGTATGAATAGTTAGAGGGTTCACCTGACCAGACCTCATTTGGAGTCTTAAAGTCAATCGTTGATGCTGGAGATCGATTGACAATATGAGAAGCAGTATGAACTGCTTTAGCCCAAAATACTTTGGACATCTTAGCTTGTAAGAGCATACAACGAGCCTTCTCAAGAAGAGCTATGTTCATTCTCTCGGCAACTCCATTTTGCTGTGGTGTGTGCCTGACCATCTTATGTCTTGCGATCCCATGAACTTTGCAAAAATCATTGAACTCTTCACTGCTAAATTCCAAGCCATTGTCTTTGCGAAGATACTTAATTTTTTTCTCCATTTGATTTTCAATCAAAATCTTCCACTCTTCAAATGCTTCAAGAGCATCACGTTTTGCCTTCAATAAACGCACCCAAACCTTTCGTGAAAAATCATCAATGAACGTGAGAAGAAACCTCTTTCCTCCCTTCGATGCAAGCTTTGAGGGACCCCATAAATCTGAATGGATGTAATCTAGCACCCCTCCCATCTTTTGTTTGACAGTGCTGAAGCGGACCTTTTTCTACTTCCCTAAGATGCATTGCTCACATAATTCAAGTGTGCTGATCTTCTCACCATTCAAAAAGTTAAGGTTGCTCAACATCTCCAATCCTTGTGCGCTCATATGGCCTAGTCTCATGTGCCATAATTTTATCTTGTCATCATTAGATAACTGCACTATATATGCATTTAAAGAGCCAATAATGGTGCTTCCCGCAAGTGTGTAGAGGGCATCCTCCATCTTGGCCTTCAACATGACTAAAGACCCTTTAGTCACCTTCATAGTTACTCCTTCACTCATGTACTTGTAGCCCTGTTTGTCCAAAGTACCCAGAGAGATCAAATTTTTCTTCAAGTCAGGAACATGACAGACTTCTGTAAAGTCCTCACGGTGCCATCATGGCAGCGAACACGCATTGAACCAATGCTAACTAATTTACAAGTTGCATTATTGCCCATTAATATGGTTTCTCTACTTGTTTTATAGTTGTTGAACCAATCTCTTCGAAATGTCATATGCAGAGTAGAAACAGAGTCTAACACCCAATCATTGTCATAGAATCCACTATTGCATGATGTTGTTAGTACATAATCATCATTAGAAACATGTACTTGCTCAACAATGGGTGCACTCGCCTTTTCTTTGGACTTTCACATAGGGCAATCTCGTTCAAAGTGCCCCTTCTTGTGACAGCCCCAACATTCCGCATTCTTCTTATTCACACAATACTTTGATCTCCACTTTGATTTGCTCCTTCCCTGTTGGCTAGTACGACCTCTCACAAAGAGCCCACTAGCTTCGTCACCATTGTCTCCTTTAAAATACATCCACACATCGCAAAATTTAATGTTTGTTGCACTTGCTCAAGAATGATAGGTTGTTTGCAATACATCATTGAATTCTCAATATCACAATATTTTGAAGTCAATGAAAATAGCAAAGCGTATGCAAGCGTCTCCTCGTCCTTTTTAATTCCAATAGTTTGTAAGTCCATCACAAGTTTATTGAAAGCATCCAGATGGTCCTACAACAAAGTGCCAAAATCCATCTTAAATGTATGAAGACGCCGTTGTAAAAACATCCTTTTTGTCACTGACCAATCCTGGTAAATCCCTTCCAGCCTTTTCCATAACTCTTTGGTCGTCTCCTCGGTACTTGTAGTCACTTCACAAAGTACGTTAGGTGAAAGGGACAGTTGGATTACACTCAATGCATCTCCTTCAATCTTTTCTTTGTCGGAATCCGATATCTTATCGGGGTATTTTCCGTCAATAGCAGTAACACCATCATCTAGATCTTCCAGCTATTGAAGTTGTTGCATTCACTAAATCTATCAATTCCAAACTTCATGGAACTCATTGTTACTTGTTCTGCCTGTTCTACTACAATGTATTTGGAACTACAAAAAATCAAAGTAATTCTTTTATGATGTGGAAGTTCAAACTGTGCTACAACCACAGAGCATACTCTGACAGAACCTTGGCTCTGATACCAATTATTAGCGAAAATGTGAAATTAAAGAACAAGAAAGAACAACAATATTTAACGTGGTTCAGATAAAAATGATCCTACATCCACCAAAGAACAACTGCACCAATAGTTATTTCACCCTATTAAGAATACAAGTGAAATACTACAATAGAGAACATGAAATCCCTTAGAAGCTGAGACGATAAGTGAAGGGATGTCATGAAAATGAATTAAGAGCTACCTATTTATATGAGTCAATTCTTCCTATTGATGTAATCCATGACATCATTATGTGTGAAAAATGGCAAGGTTAAACATGTTAAACCATTTTATGGTTTACCTAAATTTCAGCTACCAACATACTATTTTGACCTTTTATTTTGTACTAATATTCTTCCAACCAAATCTTTATATTAATTCATCTTCCATTGAGTTTGATTCCACAAGGACCAAACCAACTCTTTTACATTAAAATAATAAGGATGGATCCCCGTTACAATCTAATAGTCATACTCAGAGTGTCAGGTCTAGAAAAAGAGCCAATAGAAAGTAGAGAAAACAAGAGGAAAGCAAAAGAGCAAACACTTCTAGCCAAACACCATAATACTCAGAGTGTCAGGTCCAAATCTCAAAAGGCATGTAGCATACCTATATCCAAACATATGGTGGACATGAAAAATATTAAAATGTTTAATCGAGTAATAGAACTATAGGCAGAAAAAAAAAATTCATTCCCAAGAGAAACCTGATTCAGTAGATAGTGGAAATATTATTCCTAAACACTTGAGTATGTACACTAAGAATGCAGCACCTGAACAAGATGATGAGGATGATGTGAGTGAGTCTAATATGTCTAATACAATCTTAGATACAATAGCAGACACTCTAATCTAGTCTTTTGGTCAAAGGGATAGGTGGAATCAAAACATGCATGGGGAAGTAGAAAGAATAAGTGAAGAAGAAAAAATTTCACCAAGAAGTTTCAAAGGAAAGTCTAGCAACTAAACCAAAGATCTCAAAAGGAGATCCCAAAGAGTTCAAAAGGAGAGAATTATCAATAATTAAAGTCCTCAATTGAAATATTAGAGAGATGATATCCAAGCAGCAATGGATAAAGTGGTTTCACTCATCGAAATATACAAAGTGGATTCCATATCCATACAAGAACAACTTGTAGGGAAGTCTACCATTATTGGCTATGCAAGATCTTTCGAAAAGTTCAACTCTTTTGCAAGTGCTAACACTAAAGTGTGGTTATGCCAAATCTAAGCTTAAGATCATTAAAACTTCCTGAGAGCTACCACAAGAAATGATTATCAAACTAAATACTGATGGTTGTTCAAGATGAAACCCCGACATAGTGGATGTGGAGGTATCGTTTGAAACTTCAAATTTGGTCGACGAAGCAACAAATATTCTGAGACAAAAGCCCTCTAAATTTTTTTAGAGTGGTACAAAATCCAAGGATTTTCTAAGACGATTACGGAAGTAGATTCATTATTGGTTGAAAACTAGAAAGATGGGATAGATGAAGCCTCCTTGGAACCTAATGAATGAACTGGAGGATATCTCGACCTTGGCAACTTGTTTTGAAGAGTTCAATATTTTACACTGCTACGTGGAGTCTAATAGGATAGCGGATACCCTCACTAAATTTTCTCTAGCATATATGAGGTTAACTAGTATTAGAATATACATATATTGGTCTAGCAAGCCAAAGGATTGAGGCTTATGGATAAAGACCAATTTGTGAACTTCAAGGTAAGGAAAATAAAAAACAAGTTCATATATGAGGATAATGGATAGCACTATTGTTTTTATTTGTTACTTTCAGTGTTCTATATTATAAAGCTATATGGAGGGAACCTGTTGAAAAACTATATGCACAATGGAAGTATACCAGAATCATACTGCTTACATGAATAATAAACAACACATAGTTTATGCTAGAACATATAGAATCATTCTAGATCACATAAACTTTCTGAAATTTAATCAAGAATTACCTCTTGAAGCATGAACAGATACCTTCATGCGAATCCACAAGCTAGAACCTTCAAGCAAATCCACAAGCTAGTTCACAAAGTGGACAGCAATTCTACAGTCTTCTACGATGATTCCAAGTTCAGTTCTGATACCTGCGTGGGCAAGTATCGTATAGAAAACTTATTCCTTTAAAGGGTTAGAAGAATCTCTATTTATAGAGATTTCTTCATAGTCAAAGGGGAAGAGGGAACACCATGTATTTCCTTAGAATAGAAAAAGACATGTACATCTCCCTTTCCTTAGAATAGAGAAAGACACATATTTCTCCCTTTCCTTAAAATAGAGAAAGACACATACTTCTCCCTTTTCCCTTTAGAATAGATTTTGAGTTCTAGTTAAATATGGGGACGGCAGGGACTACAAAATTAAATGTTGAGGCTTCCTATTATGGAAATAATTATAAATAATTATTTTGAATTATTCTTACCATAATAAATTACAAATCATTCCACTAGAAATTCGTAATTGCGCTCCTCTATTTATGTTTCGAAATTCCCCGTTAAACACATATGTAATTTCCCATGTTAAGATTATAAATATTAATCGATAAATTAAATTACTGACGAATTTAATTCAATGATCAATTTCCTTTAGAGCACTGCTTAGCGTATTTCATGTGTCGGATTCATAAATCCACTTGCAAGGTTTGACACGATGAAAACTTGTAAACTTCTCAAAAAGGCATATCATCAATCTCTATATCCAGACATAGATTTCGTCAACTAACTTATTATTTCACCAATATATATTGTCATCATCCAATCTACCAGGTATATTGAATCATCTTAAAATCTCACATTTTAATAAATAAAAATGGTAATTAACATATACAGATTATAATAGTTATATCATGATTAAGAATAAAAATACATTTAATAGTTTAGAGAATATACTTTTGTTAGCCAGTCTAAAACAACTAACACTACTTGTTCTCATTCAATACATACAAAATGCATTAGCACAAGAAGTTGGAACTATATCATTCCCATAATCAAGATAAATTACATAGAATCTTGTGCTATAATCGTACTGATGGAATGTCCACTTCCCATCTTAGATTGTGAATAAAATAACTTTATACTTATAAGAACCGATGATTTAATCCTCTGTGTATAATCTAAAACTTTATACACTAAATCATCTACTATATAAGTAAATAGACACCATAAACGAATATATGATCTATTAAAAATTAATAAATAATTATTCTACAATAAATATTATATCTAAACATATGGTTAATAGTATATATCTCAACAATCTCCCACTAAGACTTTTAACCATCACGATTGTTAGAATGTACTATATCTAAATGTATGCTTAATAGTATACACCCTAACAATCTCTCACTAAGATATTTAATCTTGCAATTTATTAGAATACTATTTCTAAACAGATGATTAATAGTAGATACCCTAACAATCTCCCACTTAGGTTGTTAACAATGCATTTACAACTTTAATAGATATTTCTATTATATTACTTATCAAAAGAATCTTACCAAGGTGTTTTCTTATACAACTTCGTCTAGTAGTGCTTCATCGTAACTTATCGATTTTGTATTAGATCTTCAGAGGCCCTATGATGAAACCCTTCAAAGTTTACTTCAGGAATTCTATCATGAAAGTCTTCTTAAACATACAAAACCAATCAATCTTCGTTATGATTGTTCCACTACGACTAAGTACTACTACAATAGTCACACTTTCATGTTCTTGAGTCATCATATTTTCTTCAAAACTACTCGGTATTGAAATATTAACAACTTTTTTCATGTGGTATTCTTTAATTTGCCCGACATCGCTCTCACTATTTGAGGTAGTAGTTTTCTTATGTCTTATAACGTTTCTCCCACTACTTAAATGCAATGGAACGTCAACTCTGACATACCGATTATATTTTTTTGAGCGTCTGAATTTACGGTTGACTCATTTGTTATTTCTTTGTCCAATTCCTGTAAAAACTAGTTTACTTCTAGGAACATCGTTTACTAAATAGTCCTTTTCTAGAAATCTGACAGTTGTCTTAACAATTCCCTTATTTTATTTAGGACAATAAAATAAACCTTCTTTCATTCTTTTTGGATGTCCAATCAACACACACATTTTAATCCTGATTTGAAAGGAATTGAATTTTGTGATATGTAGTTCTTAGAACATATCCCAAAAGAATCAAAACAACAATAAATAAGGCAATCTTTAATATTATCATCTGCATAAGAGTTTATTTCTTTCTCTTTTACACCAATCTATTATAGAGTGTCTAGTGTAGACAATTGAAATGCAATTATTCTATCAGATAAGTGACTCATCAGCTATACACACTGCAATAAGATTGCAGGGACTTTATATATTTTACATGATACTATTTTCATTTGTCTTAAAATCCTCTGAGTTTATCAAGATATTCAGACTTACAAAACATCAAAAATATATATTTATATCATTAGTAACTTTGTGAAATTCTCAGAATACTCAAATTCACCTCTTGCCTGAATGATCATTTACTGCACAAATCATAATAGATTACTTCTAACTTATCACTACCTTTATTTTCTTTTTTAAAAGGAAAGGTTTCTTAGTCATTTTTCTTTCTAAATATGACTCACATGTTGGTACTGACTTCACTTTCAATGAACCATTATGTCCATTCTTTAACCAACCTTAAAGTTCTATCCAGAATTAATGACATAGATGCTAGTATACAAATAAGTTTCATTCAATTTAAAACATATTTTTTCTTATGAAACCGATTAATACAGTTCAATTCATGATAGATAATACTACTAAATAATTCATACATCAATATACCATAAGAGATAACATATTTATCAATCCCAATTAAAGAAGAGTTACAAAAAAAATACATTAAGTATCCATTTCTTATTTAGCTATAAGCCGAAAGTAATTTCTTTTAACATGAACATATACAATGCATTTTTTTTTAATTAATATCTTTTATATATCGAACGAAATACTTAAGTAGTACTAAGTGAGTCCGTAAAGTCTATTAAGAATTTGAGATATAATACATTAAATAGATCAAAATATGTCTATCGATGGGATTGGAGAAGAACTCATGCAATACACATGTACAATGACCGATATTTACTCCATAAACTTATACAGATCTAACTCAGATGGAGAGTCTACTGCTAGTTTAAGTCAAGTGAAAATCGCCCTAGTTACATTGATACAATCATATATTACTCAGTTTAGGAGAGTTAATACACATTATCAAAACTAGCAATTAAATGCACATTGACTTGTATAAATTTCATCTGGTATGGAGGAAGGTCTAAGACAACACATGAAACTAATACTTCACTACTATTTAGTCTTGATAATCTAGGGAGGGACCCCTATAACCAAATATGACCAAAAACTCATATAATGATTAAAAAAAATATTTCTTACTAGGTCATTCTTATTAATCTACGAAATTTCAGACCAATCATAGTCCATTTTTTTGAATTTTGAAACTCTGATCAATTTGGTTTAAAACTTTGTTTGGCCAAAATAGAATTCATAATTTTTCAATCAGTAATTCTTATCACATATTATCATTTGTGAAATAGATACATGAATGAAGAACAAAGAATAAAATTCTAAAATTTATTTACAATATCTGAGTAATATTTTCCAAAAATCAGCATAGTTATGCATTAAATATTAAAATCAAAACATACATATAGATATTAATGCATCTTGAACAACAAATTTTGAAGAAAAATAACAACTCATGCAAAATACATATATGGTATCAGATATTTACTCCAATAAATTAAGAACATGAGCTAATTCAGATCGAGAGTATACAATTAATTTAAATCGAGTAAATATCATTATCCCTAAATTCATTGATCGAATCATAAATTATTCACATAGAGAGAGTCAATAATGATTATCAAAACTAGAGATTAAATGTAACACCTCGGTATTTGAAAGAGCTAAAAATAGAAAGAACTAAATTGGAAATAGCAAAATCTAAAATTTTGCAAGTTATGCTTAGGTTATGAGTTTTGGGTCAACTATAAATGATCATAACTTTCAGTATATGATGAGTTAGGTGACCCATAAGATATCAAATGAAAGGTCTTTGAATCCTTTTTCCAACGCCATTGATTTTGCTAATTTTTGAGCTCGTATGAGGGAGAAATGATTGTTTGAAGTCGAGCTATTTATTTAAAGTAAGTTACCCAGATTTAAGAGGGGTATTTTGGTCTTTTCCTTACCCAATCAACTTAAAACGAATTTTGGTAATATTTAGGGGTCTACACTGAATTGGTTCAGTTTTACAAATTCTAATTTACGCTAGGGTATTGAGAGAAGTTCAAGAATAGGATAAAAGGAGAAAAGTCAAGAGTTTATCAAGTTATTGAGGTTTTTGTTGCAGATTTCGCCATGGGCTTGATGCCTAAGAGTATGTGGGTTCTCATAGTGTTGGGTTCATTCACCCACACGCCAATCATGTTATTTTCATCGAAATTTTGTTCTTGAAGTTTAAGAGTTTGAGTTCTTGATTAGTTTCTTGAAGTATTGTTTCTGTTCTTGAATTAGGATAGGTTAGATGAGTTCTTGAGATAATCATAGGAAGTTTAAGAGTTGTTTTCGAGTAGATTCTTGTGTACTTTGGTTGGGTATTCGAATCTAAGTGATTCGGAAGAAACCATTCAATTTTAGGTGAATAAGGGTCAAAAAATGAGTAAAAATATCGTCGGATGAATCTGGGTAGGGTGTGGCACGCCGCCCCACCGTTGAGCCCAAGAAGAGTGTCTGCAGGTTGGGGTCTTGCACCCCCGGGTTTTGATTCTAAACACTCTAAACTACTTCTAAACAATTATAAATTAATCAAATATGAACCATAACCTTGAATGAATAATTAAAATTCAAAGTAGAGCTAAGAGTCAAGTCTTGAGAGTTCTTCGAGTCATTTTAAGAAGTCTTTCACAAATTGTTTTAAAACTTTTTTTATATGACTTGAGCATTGAGTTGAGGAAGATTAGAGTTGAGTTCATTTTCTTTAAAATGATATATGAGAACTAAGTATTTCCAAGAGTAAATGGTTTCACATATAAGATGAGACAGAACACCGATTTCCCAAAGAGTTTTCATGAGAAGATTTAGTACCATCTCGTTTAAGAGAAAGATTTTTGTGTAATAATCTCAAACCATAGAAAGATTTATGTTTTTAAACATATGAGCTAGTTATATTTTTGGAGTAGTATTGATCATCGATATGGAGACGTGTTCAGATAACTGAAAGTATGTATAAATCATGTAGGAAACATGGGTTAAAAGGGTAATACTTTTTAGATGATTCCTAAATGCCTTTTAACATATACTATTGGATCCATTTAGTAGTAGGTTCTATACCCCGGCAAAGTATAGGAATGTTCTGGTAGCGTGGGCGAGACGTTGTATCATCACATAGCTCATAGTATGACTGTCGGTTAAAGAATCTCCCACAAAGTTTATTTTGTATTTTCATATACAAACAAAGTTTATTTTGTATTCTTGCATATAGATTGAGTATATTGTTTTTTTAAATACATGAGGTTGTTATCTACTGTTTTAAAAGCCTTTCTTTATAATATATTCTATATTAATGCTTTCTATTGAAATGAGTTGATCATCCCTAAGTTGAGTTGAGATGAGGTAAGTGTTTCTTTCAGTTCCAGTTCAAGCTTATGTCTTAGATTTCGCATCACATGCTCGTACATTCTATGTACTGATGCCATTTGGCCTGCACCTTTTATGATGTAGATATAGGTAACCAAGATTAGTAAATAGCGCTTCGTTGATCTAGCTGAGCTCCAGAGTTGTTTGGTGAGTCTCCTTGCTTATGGAGGATCCCTTTTGTTATGTTTCAGTTATTTCAGTTTTTGGGATGATCGGGGGTCTTGTCCCGACAAATTGTCACTAGGGATCTAGAGAACTATAAAAGGTTTTTGAGATTATGCATGTTGGTGATGTTGAGCGAGTGGAACTAGTTGCATACCAATTGAATGGTATCGGTAGAATATGGTTTGACCAATGGAAGAAGAATAGAGCTGAGGGTGAACCAATTGTGAGTTGGGATGTATTTGAAGAGGCCTTCAGGGGGGATTTCTTTCCACTTGAGCTAAGAGAGTCAAAAGTAATTAAATTCCTCACTCTTAAGCAGGAATATATGAGCGCACATGAGTACAGTCTTAAGTTCACCCAACTTTCCCGTTATGCCCCGAAGATGGTTCGTGACATGAGGAGCATGATGAGTCTGTTTGTTGCTGGGTTGTCTCGCCTATCAAGTAAGGAGGGCAAGTCAGCTATGGTAATAGGAGATATGGACATAGCAAGGCTGATGATTCATGTGTATCAGGTTGAGAAAGATAAGCTGAGAGATAGAGAAGTGTTCCGAACAAGAAAGCTAAGAGTGTAGGAAATGAGTCCGAATAGCAAAAGACTAATGCAAACCGGTCATCATTCAAACAAAATTAAAAGGGACATGCTTCATCATCTTCTAGTGCACCTGCATGCAGGAGCAAAAATGAGTTCAAGAATCAGAACTTACAGAATTTCAAAGATAGAACTACACAGTCTCAAGTTAGTGTGGTACAATGATAAAATAGGGCTTATGCATATGCTAAGTGTAGTAGGACCCACTCAGGAGTGTTGTGTGATGGCTCCACTAGTTGCTTCAACTGTGGTCGAAATGGTCAGTTCATGAAAAAGTGCCCTAAGAACAGGAAGGGTGGTGGTAATGGGGGCAATAAAACCCAATCATCTTCAGTGGCTTCACCAGATAGAGCAGCACCTAGAGGATCTACTTCAGGGAGAGGCGAAGGAGCAAACCGTCTACATGCTTTCACTAGTCGACAAGAGAAAGAGAATTCGCCAGGTGTTGTCACTGGTATGATCAAAGTCTTTTCTTTTGATGTCTATGTTTTACTAGATTGATTCTATCTTTTGTGACTACTTATATTGCCATGAATTATGATATTCTTCTTGAGAAACTTCTTGAGACCTTCAGTGTTTCTACACCTATTGGTGAGTCTATTCTAGCTGAGAGAGTTTAACGTGGTTGTACAATTTCTGTCAATCACAAGGACACTATGGCTGACTTAGTTGAGTTATACATGGTATATTTTGATGTTATTCTAATTGAGGTATGAACTGGCTTCATTCCTATTATCCCTTAGTTGATTGTAGAACTCGAGTAGTTAAGTTCCAGTTACCTAATGAGCCTGTTTTAGAATGAAAAAGCAGTTCAACAGTGCCTAAGGGTCATTTTATTTCGTACCTTAAGGTGATAAAGTTAGTTTCCAATGGGAGCATTTATCAGTTAGTCCGAGTTAATAACTCTAGTGTTGAGACACCACATATTCAGTCAGTTCCAGTAGTGAGTGAGTTTCCAGTTGATATTCCCGGAACCCTTCTAAGAGAGAAATAGACTTCGGTATAGATATTCTTCCGGATACTCATCATATCTCTATTCCACCATATACAATGGCTCCAGATGAGTTAAACGAGTTAGGAGAGTAGTTGATTAAACAAGGTTATTATCAAGAATATGTATCCTCTTTCTAGAATCCATGATCTCTTCGATCAACTTTAGGGGCCACTTGTTTTCTAAGATAGACCTCAGATTTTGTTATCATCAGTTGAGAGTAAGAGAAAGTGACGTCCCTAAGACGTTATTCAGTTCCTGTTATGGTCATTATGAGTTTCTGGTTATGTTCTTTGGCCTAACTAATGCTCCTTCAATATTCATGGATCTTATGAACAGAGTATTTAAGCCTTATCTAGATATGTTTGTTATCATATTCATTGATGGCATTCTAATCTATTCGAGGAATAAAGAAGATCATGTTAGTCATCTCATAGTTGTTCTTCAAGCTCTCAAGGATAGAGAGTTGTATGCTAAATTTTCCAAGTATGACTTTTGGCTTGAGTCTGTGGCATTCTTAGGCCACATTGTTTCTGGTGAAGGGATTCGAGTTGATACTCAAAAGATTGAGGCAGTGTAGAACTGGCCTAGACTCAGATCTCCAACTGATATTAGGAGTTTCTTGGGACTAGCTGGCTATTATAGAATGTTTGTCGAGGGATTTTCATCTATTTCATCCCCATTGACTAAGTTGACTCAGAAAATAGGTAAGTTTCAATGGTCAGAAGCTTGTGAGAAAAACTTTCAGGAATTGAAAACTAGGTTGCCTACTCCCCAGTGTTGATCTTAACCGAAGGTACGCAAGGTTTTGTGGTGTAATGTGATGCGTCCAGAGTTGGACTGAGTTGTGTATTGAAGTAGAATTGCAAGGTTATAGCTTATGCCTCCAAACAACTTAAGATTCATGAGAGGAATTACCCAACCCATGATTTAGAGTTGGCTGATGTAGTTTTCACTTAGAAAATATGGCGTCACTATATTTATGGTGTTCATATAGATGTGTTCACCGATTACGAGAGTCTTCAGTATGTGTTCAGTGAGTTCAGACAGTTGAGGTGATTGGAGTTGCTCAAGGATTATGATATGAGTATTCTCTATCACCCAGGTAAGGCTAATGTTGTTGATGATGCCTTAACATATTATCTATGGGTATTACCACACATGTTGAGGAAGGCAAGAAAGAGTTAGTGAAGGATGTGCACAGACTTGCACAATTAGGAGTCCTATTAATAGATTCCAATGAAGGAGGAGTAGTAGTGATGAATGAGGCATAATCACCATTAGTGTCTGAAGTGAAAGAGAAACAAGACCAAGAACCTATTTATCTTGAATTAAAGGAAAATGTTCATAAGCAAAAAGTGATGGCTTTCGAACAAAGGGGAGATGGTGTATTGAGGTATCAAGGTAGATTGTGTGTATCCAAAGTGGATAAACTTCAAGAGAGGATCATGGAGGAATCTTATAGCTCCAGATATTCAATCCATCCAGGTTCCACAAAGATGTATTATGACTTGAGAGAATTCTATTGGATGAATAGTATGAAAAAGGGTATTGCAAAGTCCGTTGCTAGTTCTCGAATTGCCAACAAATCAAGGTATAGTACCAGAGGCCCGGTGGTATGGCTCAGAACATAGACCTTCTAGAATGGAAGTTGGATATGATCAATATGGACTTCCTTACATGTTTACCGTGGTCTCGCAAGCAGCATGATTCAATTTGGGTGATTGTAGATCGAATGACTAAATCAGCCCATTTCTTATCTATAAAGACTACCTTTTCAGCAGAGGACTATGCTAAGTTATATATTCAAGAGATATTCAGACATCATGGAGTTTTGGTATCCATTATTTTAGATAGAGGTGCGCAATTTACTGCACAATTTTGGAAGTCACTCTAGAAAGGTTTGGGTTCGAAGGTGAATGTGAGTACTGTTTTTCATCGTCAGACTGATGTTCAAGCAAAGCGCACTATTCAAACTTTAGAAGATATGTTGAAGGATTATGTGATTGATTTCAACGGTAATTGGGATGATCACCTACCTCTCATACAATTTGTTTACAGTAATAGTTATCATTCTAGCATCCAAATGGATCCTTATAAGGCTCTTAATGGGAGAAGATATAGATCTCATATTGGATGGTTTGAGGTTGGTGAAGCTGGATTGATAGGACCATACTTGGTTCACAAGCTATGGAGAAAGTGAAGACTATTCAAGATGGGTTGAAAACAGCACAGAGTCGTCAAAAATCCTATGTAGATGTTAGGAGAAGAGCCTTAGAGTTTGAAGTAGATGATTGAGTATATTTGAAGGTTTCACCCATGAAGGGTGTTATGCGATTTGATAAGAAGGGAAAGCTTAGTCCCCGGTATATTGGGCCTTACAGGATATCCAAGAGGATTGGTAATATAGCTTATGAGTTGGAGCTACCATCAGAGTTAGTAGTCCATCCGGTATTTCACATTTCAATGTTGAAGAAGTGTTTGGGTGATCCTTCACTTATCATACCTACTAAAGGTATTGGTATTATGAATAGCTTATCTTATGAGGAAATTCCCATTCATTTCTAGATCGTCAGGTTCGCAAGTTAAGCACCAATGAGGTAGCATCAGTCAAGGTTCTGTAGAGGAATCAGTTTGTTGAGGAAGCTACTTGGGAGGTTGAGGAGGATATGAATAAGAGATACCCACATCTCTTTGAGTCCAAAGAAAGTCCAAATTAAGGTACTAACCTTTTTCTTGGCATTTATTTTAGTTGAAATGTTGTGTTACTTTGCATATTGAGTGTTTGAGTTTGGTGTTGATTTTTCCACCTCATTTCTTCTAAGAGTAATCTCATACAAGGACGAATGTTCCTAAGGGGGAGATATTGTAACACCTCGGTATTTGAAAAGGCTAAAAAGGGGAAGAAATAAATTGGAAATAGAAAAATATCAAATTTTGTAAGTTATGCTTAGGTTATGAGTTTTGGGTCAACTTCAAACGACCATAACTTTCACTAAAGGATGGGTTAGGTGACCCAAAGGATATCAAATGAAAGTTCTTGGAATCCTCTTTTCAACGCCACCGAGTTTGCTAATTTTTGAACTCGCATTAGGGAGATATGACTGTTTGAAGTCGGGCTTTCTATTTAAGAAAAGTTACCTAGATTTAAGAGGGGTATTTTGGTCTTTCCTTACCCAATCAACTTAAAATGAATTTTGGTAATATTTAAGGGTGTAAACTACATTGGTTCAGCTTTACAAATCCTAATTTACGCTAGGGTTTTGAGAGAAGTTAAAAAAGAGGAGAAAAGGAGAAAAGTCAAGCGTTCATCAAGTTCTTGAGGTGTGTGATTTCTCATAGTGTTGGGTTCTTTCACCAACATTCCAATCATGTTATTTTCAGCAAAATTTGTATCTTGAAGTTGAAGAGTTTGAGTTCTTGATTAGTTTCTTGAAGTATTGTTTCAGTTCTTGAATTAAGATGGGTTTGATAAGTACTTGAGATAATCATATGAAGTTTAAAAGTTATTTTCGAGTAGATTCTTGTGTACATTGGTTGGGTATTCGAATCTAAGTGATTGGGGAAGAAACCATTCGATTCTAGGTGAATTAGGGTCAAAATATGAGTAAGAAAATCGTCGGATGAATTTGGGCAGGGAGTGGCGCGCCGCCCCACCTTTGCGCCGAAGAATAGTATCTGTAGGAAGGGGCATGGCGCCCTGCGCCAGCCATTACGCCCCAACCTCCACTCTGTAGTTCAAGGTCTGGCGCCACTAGTGCGCCAGGGTCGCCTGCCCTACCCTTTCTTCGTCATTTAGTTCGTCTGAGTTCTTTCAAAGGGTCCCTTTACTTCCCTTCGATTCTAAACACTCTAAAATACTTCTAAAAATCTATAAATCATTCAAACATGAACCATAACCTTGAATTTATAATTTAAATCCAAGGTAGAGTTAAGAGTCAAGTTTTGAGAGTTCTTCGAGTCATTTTAAGAAGTCTTTTACAAATTGTTTTCAAACTTGTTTTAAATGACTTGAGCACAGAGTTGAGGAAGAGCACAGTTGAGTTCATTTTCTTTAAAAATGATATATGGGAACTAAGTATTCCCAAGAGTAAATGTTTTCATATTTAAGACGAGAGGAAACACCGATTTCCAAAACAGTTTTCATGAGCAGTTTTAGTACCATCTCTTTTAAGAGGATTTTTTTTGAGTAATAATCTCAAGCCATAGAAAGAGTTATGTTTTTAAAAATATGAGCTTGTTATATTTTGGGAGTGGTATTGAGCACCGATACGGGGACGACTTCAAATAACTCAAAGTCCTCATAAACTATGTAGCAAACGTGGGTAGAAAGGGTGATACTTTTTAGATGATTCCTTAATGCCTTTAGCATAGACTAGGGGATCCACTAAATAGTAGTTTCTATACCCCGGCAAAGTATAGGACAATTCTGGCAGCATAGTCTAGACGTTGTATCATATAAAGCTCATAGTGATAGTTGTCGATTGGATAATCTCCCACAGAGTTTATTTTGTATTTTCATATACAAACAAAGTTTATTTTGTATTCTTGCATACGTATTGAGTATATTGTAATTTTAAATACATGAAGTTGTTATCTACTGTTTTAAAAGCCTTTCTTTATAATGCATTCTTTACTAATGCTTTATATTGAAATGAGTTGAGTATCCTTGAGTTGAGTATCTCTGAGTTAAGATGAGGTAAGTGTTTCTTTTAGTTCCGGTTCAAGTTTATGTCTTGTTTCGATCTCCCCTCACATACTCGTACATACCATGTACAGACGCCATTTGACTTACATCTTTAATGATGCAGATACAGGTAACCAAGATCACCATCCAGCGCTTCGTTGATCCAGTTGAGCTCCAGTATTTGGTGAGCCTCCTTGCTTCTGGTGGATTCCTTTTGTTATGTTTGAGTTATTTCAGTTGTTAGAATGATCGGGGGTCTTGTCCAGACATCCCTCATAGTATTAGAGGCTTCATAGATAGATAGACATAGTTCATGAGTGATGAGTCCACAAATTGGACTCATTTAGGACTATATTTTAATAGAAATTGTGTCCTCAAATTCTTATTTTATCTCACTATATGATGAAAACCCTTAAGTTTCAGGTATTTGAAACATGAAGGAAAGCATGGACACTACGTCGCAAAAAGGAATGATAAAGCTAAAATTAACGAAGAAATGAAGGCCTGCAGATCGCCGAGTCCACTTGGTGAGTCGTCGAAGGGTCTTACTTCGCATTTTGTTCCAGTGTGCTGAATCTTAAATGAAAGGATCAAGTCGGCGCAAAAAGGGAGCAGTCGGCGCATCACCAAGAAGTTCAGCTAAGCAATACCATGTCTTCCAATGACCCAGAGCACGACGATGATGAAGGCTGGTGCAAGACGGAGATGAATTACACCAAAGGGTGAATCGCCGAGTTGATTGGCGATTTCGACTAATGACGCCGAATGATCCGTTGCAACACATATCTGTGAAAACTATAAATACTAGTTAGAGTTGTAGTTTTAAGGGTCAAACAATTATTATAATTTTCATATAAAATAGTACTTTTTGATATTATTGCTCTAAGTTTGAGAGGGTTTTGAAGACTTCAAGTTCCAAAGGGTTTCATCTTCAACATTTGGATTTTAATCTCTTGGATTCTTCAATTTTGGCATGTATCAAGACTTAACTCTTCATACCCAGTTGAATGCAAGCTCAATTTGGTAAAAATTTCTATCTTTTATACATGTGTGGCTAAAAATCTAATTCTTGGGGTTTGATTTAGCGAATATGGGTTAAGATAATTGTTGGGTCTTGCTTGCTGATAGTCTATTTGTAGTTTAAATGTGATTTCATTTAGTGGTTATGGATGAATTTAATGAATTTGTAGTTGCAAATACAAGTTTATTTATGTGTTTTGGCTTGCTCGAGAGAGAGGTCGTAAAACTAAGACCACTAGATTGATGGCCAGTGTGAGTGGGTCGACATGAGGTTAAACTCGAAAGAGTGAACCCTAGTCCTATGTCCACACACTCAGCTCGAGAGAGTGAGTGGGTTAAGGCGTAGGCTAGTCTTCATGTGTCTAGTGGGTGTCCGAGAGAAACACATTTGAAATGGGGTAAGTTGCTCGAGAGAGAGCTTATCCCCCTTAAAGTCTAGCCTAGTCACAATTATTCTATGAATCTTCTATCGAAAGAATGTACCCAATAATCTAGCTTAACCCGTATTCCCGTCACATCCCAAGAATCCCCTCTCATTACTTAGAAACCCTTGTTTATTTTGCTGTTTTTACTTACTAGTGACAAAAAACCCCATTGTTAATTGACATTCTTGTGACCCCCTTTAATTTACAAAGTTTAAAATCACTAATGTCTTTAACTATGACTAGTTAGAACTAAATTTTATTTTTCTATTAATTCTCAAAACCACTCTCTTGGGAACGATCCCAACCCTTGGTTGGGTAACTGAACTATTGTACGATCGTAGACACTTGCATCGAAAGTTGTGTCTTGATTACCACTTCTGCTGACCCTCCAGGTCCATCTGCTGTTGTGTTACCACCCAGACCTACTGCTGTTGTTGCCTCCTGTGAGCCAATCACTCAGGAATCCTTGATCCGGATGGGACAACTTGCCTAATCTGCTAATTGTCGGGCTGCCAACATAGAAAACTCAATTCTAGACATGATTCAAGCTGTCCTTGATGATGCTGTGAAACCAGTGAGCATTACTATTGATGTTCTAGCGGCCAGGATAGCACTGTGTGAGCGCGACCAAGGAGCCACAGAGGAGGTGACAGCCTTAAAGGCCGTCATTGCAGAGATGAGGAAAGATGTGGACTACCTAAAGTCCACCGATATGTCCATGATCTTTGGAACATTGGAAATTCCAGATGTGCCCGAAATGCCTCAGACCACCACAGGACATGGGATGGAATAGAGCATACAACTAATCCTAAATCAGAGGCAGAGACTGACGAAGAGATATTTGAGGGAGCTGCAGCGGACGACATAGCCGAGACTCAAGAAAACATGATAGATGTTGTTGTGCAGGCTTCCTTAGCAAAGGCTCCTGCTGCTCGATCCAGTGAAGCTGGTCCTTCTGGGGTCACTCCGGGCACTGATGTCCATACAGATGGAGCGACTGCTTAGACAAGATCCCCACTTTACATCCCTTTCTATCTTTCTTCATTTTACCTTTTAAATTTATCGTTATTTGCATTTGAGGACAAATTTCTTTTGTTTGTGGTGGGGTAAGGCCCACACCTTTTGTGTGGTACTTTTGTTCATGTTTTGTGTATATATTTGGGCTGTTCTATTTTAAAATTGTGCTAATATTGCTTTTCTGTGGATGTTTGAACTTGCAGCTCCTTTTATTTTAAATTGCAAAATGATTTTGACCCTTCCGAAATTTTTTGAATTTTTCGCACATTTTCGCCACCCTTTATATGTTGTTGAATATGGTTGTTTCTTGGCAAATTTGAGTATCAGTTTTGATCAATACCGATAAATTGAATAGTGCTTACAATCGAACGAACATGAATGTACGGCTACGATGAGGCCAAATGAAGTTGCATAGACAATATATGAACTCTTTGCATCTCGTTGTGATTAGCCATTTATCAAATCGGTTCTGTTGTGATGACCGTTGCACACTAGCGAGAGTGTGGAGTCTTGTTTGACTTAAGTGTCGATGCCTATGTGATAAGCTTACCTGGAACCATGCATGACAACACCTAGAAATTGACATGTTGGTCTGGTTGATTAAGTAAGACTTTATATGAGATTTGGCAACTTCGAAGAGTGTGAACCAATTTGACATATACCTCTTTTGTGACCTACCTTGTGAGCGTGTGATTCTCTCTTGAACACCCTTTGAGTTTTACCCTTCTCTGGAAGAAACTTGATGAAAACTAAACCATTCTTAATCCATTACCTATAATCCTCTTGAATTGTCGTTAATTGAATAGCCAACTTAGAGTTGGGTGTGTGGTGAAAAAGAAAAAGGGAAAGTCAAGAAATGCAAGGAAAGTCTCCTTTAACCCATGGTGTTGAGAAAAATGGAACCCCTCCATATAAAAAAAGGAGAAAAGAGAGAAAAATAAAGAATGAAAAAGAAAGTTGTGGAATAAAGTACAAAAGAGATGGGGTTTCCAAACAATTCATGGAAAGTGAATAATAGGATGACTTATAAGCACTAAAGAAAATGATGAAGGAAAAGGAAAGGAAGTGTTGTGAGCACCATATTTCATGAGGACGAAAGTCACTAAGCCTAAATGACCATACATTTGCACTCAGCCTCATTACAAGCCTTGTTAAGACCTTTGTGATCTTGATAAAGTTGAAACAAATGTTGATTGGAAAATACGGGCAAACCTACGGGTGACAGTATGCATTGTGTTCCTCTTTGTGAGTGTGAGCGTTGTATCTGATTCTTGAACTTTAAATTGATTATACCTTTGCGTGTGAAAATGGAATAATCATTTGTGTGAGGGCATTCGAAGGCTTTTGTTGAGCTTGAACTTGTATTTGAAGCAAGTATTGCGAGATTGAGAATCTTTGGTAATGGTGTGTCACAACTTGAATCTTAGAGTACACACTTGATCTTTGCATAAGTAAATTAAGTCTTGTTTTGTGCATTCATGATTGAGTCTTGTGTACCACTGTTCGAGATACCCTTTTGAACGGCTGACCTTCAGTTTGCTTGAGGACAAGCAAAAGTTTAAGTTGGGGGTGTTGATGAGTCCACAAATTGGACTCATTTAGGGCTATATTTTAATAGAAATTGTGTCCTCAAATGCTTATTTTATCTCAATATCTGATGAAAACCCTTAAGTTTCAGGTATTTGAAGTTTGAAGGAAAACATGGACACTACGTCGCAAAAAGGAACGAAAAGCTAAAAAGAACGTAGAAATGAAGGCCTGAAGAACGCCGAGTCCACTTGGCGAGTCGCCGAAGGGTCTTACTTCGCCTTCTGTTCCAGTGTGCTGAGCCCTGAAGTAAAGGATCAAGTCAGCGGAAAAAGAGAGCAATCAGTGAATCGGCGAGAAGTTATGCGAAGTAGTACCATAGCACCCAATGACCCAGAGCATAACGATGGTGAAGGCTGGTGCAAGACGTCGATGAATTACACCAAAGGGCGAATCACCGAGTTAATCGGTGATTCCAACTAATAATGTCGAATGATCCGCTGCAACACAAATCTATGAAAACTATAAATACTAGTTAGAGTTGTAGTTTTAAGGGTCAAACAATTATTATAATTTTCATATAGGATAGTACTTTTTGATATTTTTGCTCTAAGTTTGAGAGGGTTTAGAAGACTTGAAGTTCCAAAGGGTTTCATCTTCAAGATTTGGATTTGTGTCTCTTGGATTCTTCAATTTTGGCCTGTATCGAGACTTAAATCTTCATATCTAGTTGAATGTAAGCTCAATTTGGTATAAATTTCTATCTCTTATACATGTGTGGCTAAAAACACCAATTCTTGGGGTGTGATTTAGCGATTATGGATTAAGATAATTATTGGGTCTTGCTTGCTGATAGTCTATTCGTAGTTTAAATGTGATTTCGTTTAGTGGTAGTGGATGAATTTGATGAATTTGTAGTTACAAATACAAGTTTATTTATGTGTTTTCGGCTTGCGAGAGAGAGAGGTCGTAAAACTAAGACCACTAGATTGATGGCCAGTGTGAGTGGGTCGACATGAGGTTCAGCTCGAGAGAGTGAACCCTAGTTCCATGTCCACACACGAGAGTGAGTGGGTTAAGGCGTAGGCTGGTCTTCATCGGGCAAGTGGGTGTCCGAGAGGAACACATTTGAAATGGGCTAAGTTGCTCGAGAGAGAGCTTATCCCCCTTAAAGTCTAGCTTAGTGACAATTATTCTATGAATCTTCTATCAAAAGCATGTACCCAATAATCTAGCTTAACCCGTATTCCCGTCACATCCCAAGAATCCCCTCTCATTACTTAGAAACCCTTGTTTATTTTGCTGTTTTTACTTACTAGTGGAAAAAAAAACCCCATTGTTAATTGACACTCTTGTGTCCCCCTTTAATTTACAATACTTTTAATTGTTCATGCCTTTAGCTACAACTAGTTAGAAGTAAATTTTATTTTTCTATTAGTTCTCAAAACCACTCTCTTGGGAACAATCCAAACCCTTGGTTGGGTTATTAAACTATTGTACGATCGTAGACACTTGCATTGGAAGTTGTGTCTTGATTACGCAAACATCAATGAGTCTTGTTCATTTCATATATTGATGTCTCAGACTTGAGTTGCCACTTTGGCTAGTGAATGTTTCTTTAAATGTATTGAGTTAGATATTTTGAGTTAAAGCTTTACTTTTAAAGTTCTCTGATTATTGAGCAAGTCTTTCGCTAAGATTTAAGTCAGGCCAAGGGTTCGCTAGGGGCCAACAATAGTTCTCGAGTGCCGGCCACGTCCAGGGTGTAGGCTCAAGGCGTGACATTAAACCTAGTGACTTGTATTAATTCCATTCGATATGGACGAAGGTCTAAGCCAACACATGAACTTAACATTTCACTAGAATTTAGTCATCCATAGAGAACAAACTCTATCACCACTATATCATTGTCGAGTAATTTTTCAATTAAATTCATATTCAAAATACAAAAATATCTAAAAAAATAAATAACTTCATCTAAACGACCTCAAATTACAAAGTCACTTCATAACTGTGAATATTTTTAATTTGATCATTTTTTATGAACCAACTGAATTTCAGATCAATTAGAGTTTAAAAATAATATTTATCTCCAAAGCTATGATCAAATTCAGATTCAAACGATTTACGAAAAAATAATCAGATTTATTTCCTTATCATATATCAATTCATGTTAAATCATAACGAGTAATTATGTTCCTAATTTAATATAATTGACATAAAGAGTGACCTTATCATATTCAAATCAAATTTTAATTCGATAAACTTCTTAAAATCTATCTAAATAATTTTCGATGGAACCATCAAATTTCAAGTCAATCAGAGATCATAAAATTCATGACCACCTAAACTATGACCAAATTTGAAAAACAATCATTTTAAACATAGTTAAAGATTAAAATAGCTTGATTCAAATTTTCATTCTTTTTTTATAATTATGAGCATGAAACATATGTTGTGTCCTTCCTTTGGCTAAGACACTCAATACTTTTGTGTAACAAATTAAAATATAAATTAATGCATTTGAGAATTCAAGATATTATGTTTCTCTCTTTTGAGTGAAAACCTCGATATCTCTTCTCATGAATTAATTAAGCATTACTAGTATTTTAAGGTAAATCATGAGTTACGTAGATAAATATTTACCACTAATATTAACTTAGAATAATTTATACATGATGCATTGAGGATGTTCTAATGACTCAAATAAATAGACCATTTTAGTAATCCTATTTATTAACCATAATTCTCAATTAATATATTGCAATACATATTATCACATGTATTAATCACAAAATTCTTAATTTATACAAACTAATATATATGTAACGAGTAATATGCTCAAATAATTACTAACAACAAAATTAATCTAATTGACCTGAATATTACTATCACCGCCACTTAATAAGTTTTGGAGTCAACAATTAGTCAAGAACAAATATTATAAAGTAAAAAAAAACTTCACAATCAATTTAATGATAATTTGTTTATCAACAACCTCTATGATTCCCTTCTTATCAAGCTTTGCAAATCTGCTGCCAAGGGAAACCTTGAATTTACCAACCAGGTGTGGTAATGTCTTGATGCTATCTTGAACTGACTGGTCTACGCATGATTCAACGATTAATAAGAAACAACCGTCAAAAAATTACAACTAGCCACCGATAAAAAAAATAAAAATCAATTACATGTGTAGAAGTTCATACTTCCATTTAAAAAATTCCATGGAACTTTAACTTTTCCTTTAACTGATGAAATTTTTTCAATTTGGGTTCCATTATTTTAAAAATAAAGGACATCAAATAATCATTAGCACAAGTGTTTACTGTTGCTATCTATTTCCACATGAAAGTGAAAAACTTCCGCCAACACATTTTGCCCTCTTGATCATCTCACAACTAAGATCGTATGAACTTTAGCAAACGAATCAAAACACTAAAAGTTCCATCAAATTCATTCTTTTCGCGAAATATTTTTTCCAACCACAAATGATACATACAATTGCACATACATATATTTTAAGTTATCTATAAAGATGTAAGTATCACTCTAATACCAATTGTTGGAAAACTATATGTATAGCGGAAGCATACCCGAATCATACTGCTTACATGAATAATAGACAACACATAGTTTATACTAGACAATATAGAATCATTTTAGATCACATAAACTTTCTAAAGTTAATTCAAGAATTACCTCTTGAAGCGTGAACAAATCCCTTTAAGCGAATCCACAAGCTAAAACCTTCAAGCAAATCCACAAGCTAGTCCACAAAGTGGATGGCAGTTCTGTGGTCTTCTATAGTGATCCCAAGTTTTCAGTTTCGAACATTCTCAATACCTGGGTGGGCAAGTATTGTATAGAAAACTTATTTCTTTTAAGGGTTAGAAGAATCTCTATTTATAGAGATTTCTTCCTTGTCCAAGGGGGAGAGGGAACACCATATCTTTCTTAGAATAGAAAAAGACATGTACTTCTCCCTTTCCTTGGAATAGAGAAAGACACATACTTCTTCATTTCCTTAAAATAGAGAAAGACACACGCTTCTCCCTTTTTCCCATTAGAATAGATTCTGAATTCTAGTTAAATATGGTCAAGGTAGGGACCACATATTTAATTAGTGAGGCTTCCTATTATGGAATAATTCTAAATAATTAATTTAAATTATTCTGACCATAATAATTACAAATCATTCCACTAGAAATTCGTAATTGCACTCCTCTATTTATATTTTAAAATTCCCCATTAAACACATATGTAATTTTCATGTTAAGATTACATATGCTAATCGATAAATTAAATTACTGACGAATTTAATTCAATGATCAATTTCCTTTAGAACACTGCTTAGCTTATTTCATGTGTCTGATTCAAAAATTCAGTTGCAAGGTTTGACACGATGAAAACTTATAAGCTTCTCAAAAAGGCATATCATCAATCTCTGTATCGAGACATGAATTTCGTCAACTAACTTATTATTTCATCAATATATATTATCATCATCCAAGCTACCAGGTATATTGACCCATCTTAGAATCTCACATTTTAATAAATCAAAATGATAATTAACATATACAGATCATAATAGTTATATTAGGATTAAGAATATAAGTGCATTTAATAGTTTAGAGAATATGTTTTTGTCAGTCAATCTAAAACAACTATCTCTACTTGGACCCGTTAAATACAAACAAAATTCTCTAGCACAAGAAGTTGGAACTATACAGTTCCCATAATCAAGATAAATTACATATAATCTTGTGCTACAATCATACTGATGGAATGTCCAATTCCCATCTTAGATTGAGAACAAAACAACTTTATACTTATAAGAACTGGTGATTTAATCCTCTGTGTATAAGCTAAAATTCTATACACTTAATCATCTCCTATATAAGTAAATAGACAGTATAAACAGATATATGATCTATTAAAAATAAATAAAAAATTATTCTATAATAAATATTACATCTATACATATGATTAATAGTATATATTCAAACAGAACCTTCTCACTCATCTTGATTTCCCCTATAATATTACAAATTTCTTGAGGAATAAAGATAAGTGCAACACCATATCAACCATGTTCTTTTCGGAGGTTCGGTTTTATGTGCCCCTTTTGATTGTATTCACTTTTTGGATATTGATTTACACTGTAGGGGTCTTAGCCAAACCGCCCGCTCAAACCCCCTGCCACTACAAGGCACCTTTAAAAAAATTGAAAAGCTCATACATTTTAGAAAGCTCAACGTCAATGGAAAATAAAACATAACACAAAATAGCTAAAAGGGAATCGAACAAATAAATTTAAGAATCCATTTAGCATGTAATATTTTTCTTTATGAAGCTTAGAAATCCTAAAGAACTTAATTTATTTATCATATAAGAGACAAAAAACAATTCTTCCATTTATAAGCAAATAACTAGCAGCTGAACTCATATTATTAAATAATCAGAGAGTGAAAACTGATCGTGAGAAGCTAGAAGATGTAATGAGTGAAGAGACATATTTAACTATCACAATAGTGAGAGATGTGTCAAAATTGACTCTTGGCTATACGTACTAAAAAAATTCAAAACTTAAGCTAACAAATCAACCTAGAAAATCCAAATTCCAAACAAGTCAAATGTATTTAAAGCAACGAGGTTAGTGATTTCATAAAACTTACCTTGCCGAGATGGAGAACGAAACGCTAAACACTAAGATAAATTAAAGTAGAATAAAAAAGGAGTCCATCTGATTTTCAAGAATTGTAGTGGTTGATGTCAATTGGTATTCAAATTCTTTGATTAATGCAAAAAAAAAAAAAAAAACATCTGGCAATCGAAATTTCGCCTATTTAAGAATTGAATGGCTGATTTTGTGGTGATAGTGGGTTAGTTGAGGAGTTGGAAAATTAAGGGGGCAAGAATGCCGCCCATTTTCCCTAATAGATAGTCTTGATTATTGGGTATTTGTTTATATTTATTTAATGAGCAAAATATTATTTAAACTATCATTTTTTTAGTTTCACATATTAATTATTCATTATTCTATTTATTTAATTAAATTATTATTTAATTTTTATTCAAGCATACCTCAATAATTAATTGCTGGGAGTCAAAGCTAGTTGATAATTGATATTTATATAAATTATATGTATTTCTTTTCCAAATTTTGTATTATTATATTATAATTTCAAAAACTTACACAAGAAAATAATAAAATAAAAGTTCCATGGGGCTTATTGTCGGTATTTTCATATTTTAATTCATTTTTTTATATTAGCATGAATAAGTTGAGCATAAACAATGTAAAGTCATAAAAAATATTTCGAAAATAACATAAGCACGAAATAATACAATCCAAATATCCCAATGATATGGTGATATGAGTCTATAATACCTAAGCGAAAGTAAATACAAGTTCAACACCACATTATTTAGGAATAGGAAGAAAACTAAATAAAAAGTAGAGTCAAAAGTTCAATTTTGTAGATCGGTCCATAGCTCACTCCAAAATTTTAAATAACAGAATTACCATTTTCATCGTATTCAGTTTATACATACATTCATATGTACATATTGATGGGTTATGAAGGTGAGTATGACGTCATGTGAAAAGTTACAATTGCAAATAATATGATTGATAAATTAGACGACATATAAAACTATACTAAAAGACATAATATTATTATATGATATGACCAATTGACCTACATAATTAAAAACTAATAAAAAGACATTAAAATTGTAGTGAGTAAAAATCTCCCTATTAACAAAACTCTTTAAACGACTATATTGCGGATGTTATCGTGTTATGATATGAGAATAGGGATCTTCAATTTATAGATCTCCAAACATTTCCTTTAAGGAAAGAATAAACCAAATATGGTAGAAAATTATATTTTCCTTTAAAAAACAGTTCAAGCATTTATGGTAATACTTTGACTTTTCTTTAAGGAAAAAATAAACTTCAAATAACGAAAGAAAATCAGGGCAAAATCCTAACACTACATTATTTAGGAATAGGTAGAAAACTAAATAAAAAGTTGAGTCAAAAGTTCAATTTTGCAGATCAGTCCATAGCTCACTCCAAAATTTTAAATAACAGAATTATCATTTTCATCGTATTCAGTTTATACACACATTCAAATATGTATACATAAGTACAACAAGTGCTGTATGAATACAAAAATAAAGCATATCTACTAAGTATTATTGATGGAAATCATCGAAATAATGACGACGCTAGGGTGTTGAAAACACTCGTGTGAGTATTAACCTGAAATAAGTCTCTCCTCATATAAATAATCACTGAATAAAGACGCTATAACTCAATAAATCAATTCTAATTTTCAGAATCAACATATAAAAACAAAATATAATTCACAATGTCATGTTCAACAAAGTCATATAAGAATGAAATACATTAATCATGCATATATAACTAGTATACACATTAACTCCACAGTGGTGTTCAATTAGCAATGACTCATGAAAGACCCACGAAGTTCATAGACTTGTCTGCAATCATTTTCATTGGGCTAACATCACTCTGTCTGAATCCATAAGCAATGTGAAACTCATCTGCATTATACCAAAAATTTCATATCACATCTAAATAACTCTATATATGGACTCGTTGAAATTCTCAAATCACTGATTCAAGATTCTCTATACACATTATTGATTGTGGTTAATTCTTATCTTTAATAAACATTACAACTTTAGTGTTCGAATGTAACACCTCGTAGCCCAAAGAGGGAGGCCTAGCAAATATCAGAACTACTAGGTGTCACCCACAAGGGCCAACTACACCCCGTAGATGGGCCTCGTGGTTGGATATCCTGGAAACACTGCTTGAGGCAGAACCACGACCAGGACCCACGCCCCATGGATGGGTCCACTGCCCGTGGTTTGGGTTCCATAGGTCCAGACCCCCCAAATGCCAAACTCTCTGAACTCAACCACGATTGACCAGGACGGACCATAGGTCCAACCACGGTCCATCAATCATGGTCTCGTGGGTGGAGTCTGGACAATTATTTTGGGGAATTATAGGTCTTTTCCGATTTTAATTAAATTGAAGTGTTGTCATTTTGCCTAGACCTAGACCACCTATAAAAGGATTTTTAGACCTATAAAGTCACTCAATTGAGTCATTCTCTCAATTCCCAAAAGAAAACTCAAATCCCCTCTCATATATTCTCTCTCTAGAAGTTGGAAGAAGAAGAAAATTGAAGCTAGGTCAAGATCAAGTCTCCCAATGTTAAAGCTTTTGTGGGATTTGTGACTAAGGTATGATGGATTTTCATCCATGGGATCCTTCCTCCCATGGAGTCCCCTTGAATTGCCCCAATTGATGAAGAATTCCCCAATTCTAGCTAGGGTTTCTTCCAATGTTGTAGGTTATGTTGAATGTTGATCCAATTGAGTGGATTATGATTTTTTGTGATTAAATTGATAGAATTACATGTTTTTGGGATGAAATTACATGTGTCCATGCCTATTCCATGATTTGACCTAAAATTGATATAATTGGGTTGATGCCATGAAAGGAAACTCTGTGGGTTTAGGCTTGTCCTTATAGGATTGATGAAAAATGATTAGAATTGCTTGAGAATGAGGCTTAGATGTCTATCATAAGGTCTAGGGCTTTGAGAGTAAAGCTTATGATTTGAATTGTTAGTAATTGATGTTATTGTTGAGGGATGGATACTTCCCATATGAATTGCTTACTTATGAATGTGAAAGGTTTAATCACATAAATGATTCTAGGTTGAAAGGATTGCTCACCTAAAATGAATCTAGACTAAAATGCTAAAGGAATGATTAGGCTTTTAGGCGACTACCCTTGACCTCTATGTTGAAGGATATGCGGTGATTTCCCATACTCCTTAGAATTAAACAAGAGGTGAGTCCCCACATTCTTACTATGATGAATGGACATAGAGGTGAGTACCCATGTTCCCTATTAAATGATGTGGAGGTGAGTACCCGCATCATATGATGAGATTGTGGAGGCGAGTACCCGCATCATATGATGAGATTGTGGAGGCGAGTACCCGCATCATATGAATTGATTATGGAGGCGAGTACTCTCATCATATGATGAGATTGTGGTGGCGAGTACCTGCGATCTAAAAGTAAGTAAGGCAAGAGACGAATACCCATTAGCCTTTATGAACAAGGCATTGAGGCAAATATCCATATCTTTAAAAGTAAGTATGACTAATGTAGTTATGTTATGAAGTTGATTGACTTGGAGTGTTGCTAGACATGCCTTCCATGATGTAAGCTTGACTAGAGGCGGATGACCTAAGTCTTGGCTAAGGATAAGTGAGGTTACTTAAGGGAGTATTCCTCTTTCATTATGATGCTTATTATGTCTTGATTATGCTTATGTCTTATGTGTTATGTTGACTAATGATTATGCTTTGTTGTTTATGCTAGACATCATATTTAGTACTTGATTGTACTAACGCATACTATTCCCTAAATTCTTATTAAATGTAGGGTCCAGCAACATAGATTCTCACACTCGTCGCTAGCTTCGTTGTTGATCAAGGAAGTGAAGATTTGCTGAGTCCTCATTGTGTTTGAGGAAGTGATCACCTTATTCTCTTATGTCTTTCATTTTATGTTTTGGACTATTGTATGGGCTGCGTCCCAAGACGTTATTCATGTTGTTCTAGATGGTTTGAAACTATTGTAATAGACTTCCGCTCGTTTTATTAAAGACTTTGATTGTATTAAAAAGTTTTAAATTCCCACACCTTTTATATTACTTTATGTTATGATAAGCTAAGTGGCCTGCATAAGGCATGTCGGGGTCGTGTACACCTTGTTACATCTAGGGGGTATCCCTGGGTCCTGGCAAACTTGGTATCAGAGCACAAGGTTTAGAATGGTTCTAGGATGTCTCAAGCGACGTCTAGTAAAGTCTTGTTCATAAGTCTGAAGCGCGCCACATTTATGAATGAGAGGCTATTAGATGTTTAGGAAACTTCACTTCTTCACTTCTCTAAGTCGTGCCTTGGAGTTAAACTCTATAAGTCTTTCTCCTAATCCTTACCTGATCATTTTCAGGATATGACTAACTAATGCTAGAAGGACTTAGGGAGACAATGTGAATCAAGAGGTTCCTCCCTAAGCTCCTCCTTAAGCTCCGATTGACCCATTGAATGAGAATGTAACAAATGCGGAATTTAGGTCGACTTTCCAAATGTTATCTCAAGCCCTGACGACTCAAGCCAATAGAGAGGTGGTAGCTCACGTGAACCCAAGTGTGGGTACGGCGGCAGCAAGAGTGAGGGATTTTACAAGGATGAACCTTGCAAAATTTCATGACTCCAAAGTTGAGGAAGACCCTCAAGAAGTTATCAACGAGTTCTACAGGATACTTGCTATTTTGGGTGTGACTCCAATAGAGAAGGAGGAATTGGCTTCTTACCAACTCAAATGAGTTGCTCAAATTTGGTTTAATCAATGGAAAGAGGCAAAAATGGTGGAAGTGTGTCCCATAGAGTGGGAAAGGTTCAAAAGTTCTTTTCTTGATCGATTTTTCCATTTAGAGATGAGAGAGTCCAAGGTACTTGAGTTCATTAACCTTAGACAAGGAAGTATGAGTGTAAGGGATTACGCTTTGAGGTTAACCCAACAATCTAAGTATGCTCCTTCTATTGCGGTGGATTGTAGGACCAAGATGAGTAAGTTTGTGTCGAGAGTGTCCAACTTGGTTGTCAAAGAATTCCGCACTGCTATGCTTGTCTATGACATGGACATTTCTCGCCTTATGAGGCATTTCCAACAAATTGAGGAAGAAAAGATCAAGGAAATATCAAGAGAGTAAAAGAGAGCAAGAGTGAATGATGGTAACTATTCACATTCTAGGTCCGGTGGATGGGGTCGTTCAAGGTATCGGCAAAAGTATCCAGGCAAGGTTCTTCTAGTGCTCCTTCAAGGCCTAATAGTGATAGGGTATCTAACCCAAAACCTCAAGGAAATGGTAACTGGCTTTTAATTCCCACTTGTTCTAAATGTGGGAGAAATCATGAAGGGAAGTGTATAGCGGGTTTTAACGCTTGCTTTGGTTGTGGAAAAATGGATCACAAAATAAGGAATTGTCCTTCGATTGCTAAGATTAAGGGAGATACTTTTCGTAGAGCTCCACCCTACCCTTCATCCGGTCCAAGTGGTTCGAGTGGAATTGCTCCTAAGCAAAACTGTTTCTATGCTCTCCAAACTAAAAGTGATCAGGAGAACTTCCCGGATGTGGTGACTTGTATGTTAAAAGTTTTCCATATAGATGTGTATTCTTTAATTGATCCCGGAGCTACGTTGTCCTTTGTGACTCCTTATATAGCTATGAGGTTTGATGTGCTCCCCGATGTGTTATTAGAACCTTTTTTTGTCTCTACCCATGTTGGTGATTCTGTGGTGGCTAAGAGGGTCTATAGAAGATGTCCCATTTCCTTATCCAATAGAGTTACTCTTGTTGATTTGATAGAGTAGGATATGTTAGACTTTGATTTCATACTTGGGATGGATTGGTTGCATTTGTGTTATGCCTCTATTGATTGTAGGACTCGAGTAGTCTAGTTTCAATTCCCAAATGAGCCTATCCTAGAGTGGAACTGGGGAAATTCTATGCCTATTGGTCAATTTGTTTCTTACCTTGAAGCTAGGAAAATGATTTCCAAGGGTTGTATTTACCATATAGTGAGGGTGAGGGATATGGATTCTAAGACCCCCATTCTTGAGTTCGTCCCCGTTGTAAAAGAGTTTCCGAAAATGTTTCCTGATGATCTACCCGGTGTTCCTCCCGAAAGGGAAATACACTTCGGTATTGACCTTCTCCCGGATACACAACCTATCTCTATTCCTCCTTATATAATGGCTCCGGCGGAACTTAAGGAGTTGAAAGAACAATTGAGAGATTTGTTGGATAAGGGTTTCATCAGACCAAGCATCTCTCTATGGGGTGCTCTGGTTTTGTTTGTTAAAAAGAAAGATGGGTCCCTTCGTATGTCTATCAATTATCGACAATTGAATAAGGCAAACATTAAGAACAAGTATCCTCTTTCAAGAATAGATGATTTATTTAATCAACTTCAAGGGGGAAGTTATTTCTCAAAAATTGATCTCCGATCGGGTTATGACTAATTGAGGGTGAAAGAGGAAGATATTCCAAATATAGCTTTTAGAACCCGATATGGTCACTATGAGTTTTTGGTTATGTCATTTGGTTTTACTAATGCTCGAAAGGCCTTCATGGACTTGATGAGTAGGGTGTTTAGACAATACCTTGATGTGCTCGTGATTGTGTTTATCGATGATATTTTTATCCATTAAAGAAGCAAGAATGAACACATTGATCATTTGAGGACAATATTGCACATTTTCAAGGACCAACAACTTTATGCAAAGTTTAGCAAATGTGAATTTTAGCTAAGGTCCATGGTTTTCTTAGGCCATATTGTTTCAAGAAATGGTATTGAGGTGGATCCGATTAAGACGGATGCAGTCAAAAGTTGACCTAGACCTCTGTCACCGACAGACATTAGAAGTTTCTTGGGTTTGGCCGGTTATTATAGAAAATTTGTTGAGGGGTTTTCCTCCATTGCTTCACTTTTGACAGCCTTGACTCAAAAGAAGACTAAGTTTATATGGTCGGAGGTTTGTGATAAATGTTTCTAAGAGTTTAAACATAGACTTACTTCTGCTCTGGTGTTGACCTTACCGGAAGGAACATATGGTTTTGTCGTATATTGTGACACCTTTAGAGTTTGGTTGGAATGTGTGCTTATGCAAAATGGTAAGGCGATTCCCTATGCTTCAACACAACTAAAAGTTCATGAGAAGAACTATCCTACCCATGACCTTGAATTATCGGCGGTGGTATTTGCCATAATGATTTGGAGGCATTATTTGTATGGGGTTCATGTTGATGGTTTCACTGATCATAAAAGCCTACAATATGTGTTTACCTAAAAAGATCTAAATCTTCTCGAAAAAAAGTGGTTGGAATTATTGAAGGACTATGATATGAGTGTTATTTATCACTCAGGAAAGGCGAATGTTGTAGGAAACACTCTTAGTAGGTTTATAATGGTTAGTGTTGTACATGTGGATGATGATAGAAAAGAGTTGGAATGAGATGTGCATAGATTGGCCCGATTGGGTGTTCGATTGGTAGATTTCGACGAAGGTAGTGTCATGCTCCATAATGGTTCCGAATAATCTTTTGTAAATGATGTGAAAACCAAGCGATGTCTTGATCTGACTTTGGTAGAATTGAAAGAAGCGGTACTCAAGAAGTCCGTTGAGGCTTTCTTCCAAGGGGGAGATGGGGTACTTAGATACCAAGGTCCATTATGTGTCCCAAATGTTGATGAGCTAAGAGAACAAATTTTGGCAGAATCCCATAGTTCGCAGTATTCCATTCACCTGGGAGCCACCACGAATTACCGTGATTTACGGAAAGTCTATTGGTGGAATGAGATGAAAAAGGATATTGTGGTATTTGTGGCCAAATGTCCAAATTTCTAATAAGTAAAGGTTGAGCATAAGCAATCAGGAGGTTTAGATCAAGATATTAGCATCCCTACTTGGAAGTGGGAGGATGTCAATATGGACTTTATAGTTGGTTAGCCTCGCACCCGACGCCAACATGACTCTATTTGGATGGTGGTAGATCGGATGACAAAATCTGCACATTTCTTTCCCGTCAAGGTTTCTTATCTGACGGAAGATTATGCCAAATTGTATTTGAGAGAGATGGTAAGGCTACATGGAGTGCCTTTGTCCATTATTTCCAATAGTGATACCTAATTTGGTTCCTTGTTATGGAAGTCATTTCAAAATGGACTTGGCACTACAGTTAAGCTTAGCAAATCTTTTCACCCACAAACTGATGGTTAAGCGGAATGAACGATCCAAACTTTAAAGGATATGTTGAGAGCACATGTCATCGATTTTAAGGGAAGTTGGGATGATCACTTTCCATTGATAGAGTTCGCTTATAATAATAGCTACCATTCTAGTATTGGTATGGCCCCCTTTGAAGCACTTTATGGTAGGAGGTGTAGATCTCCTATAGGGTGGTTTGAAGTGGGTGAAGTTTCTTTGATTGGACCCAAATTAGTTCATGAGGCTATGGAGAAAGTTTGACTCATTTGAGAAAGGTTGAGAACCGCCCAAAGTCGACAAAAGTCTTATGCCGATTTTAGAAGAAGGGAACTTGAGTTTGATGTACTTGATTGGGTTTATTTGAAAATCTCAACCATGAAGGGTGTAATGAGGTTTGGAAAAAAAGGGAAACTTAGTCCCCGTTTTGTAGGCCCATATTAAATTTTGAGACGTGTTGGTAAGGTTGCATATGAGCTTGATTTGCCAAATGAGTTTGCATCGATGCATCCGATTTACCATGTCTCCATGTTGAAAAAGTGTGTTGGGGATCTGACATCCATAGCTACCCTAGAAGGGTTGGAAATGAAAGGGAACTTTTCTTATGAAGAAGTTCTGGTTGAGATTCTACACCGGCAAGTTAAGAAATTGAGGAACAAAGAGGTTGCCTCCGTAAAAGTGTTGTGGAGAAACCATCTAGTTGAGGGTGCTATTGGGAGTCCGAGGTCGATATGATGTCCCGATATCCTCATCTTTTTCCTCTTATTCTAGCTTAAGGTAAAGAGTTCCTGTTGATTTGCTTTTTTTGAAGTCATGTGTGTGTTCTATGTGTTCCCATAATTTTTTTAAATTTGCATGTTCATGAAAAAACTTAAGTTTTGATAGAAATGGCTTTTATGTTTTAGTTTCCTCATGTTGTTGAGTATTATGTATGAGTTGCTTAAAGACTTCATGAGATGGGATAATGAGCATGCCTTAGCTTGGAGTGGATATTTTCCCCTTGAATTTGTACTTTGTGTATAAATTGCATTTAGGCTCGATGAGATTGTGTTGAGCATTGCTTCTGAGTTTTGAGATCATAGTCCCTCCTTAAGTGTAAGAAATCTGAAAATATTATACATATTGGGTTGTTAGATGTAGTTTTTACTCCCTTATGGTGCATTGAGTATGTTGAGATGGGAGTTTATGTTTCCTCCTTAGTAGTGTGCATATAGATGAGTTGCATGCATGATGGGCTGTTAGTCTTGAGTCTTTTTGTTTAGAAGTGTGCCTAGAATCTCATTCGAGGACGGATGATCGCAAGGGGGAGATAATGTAACACTCCGTAGCCCAAAGAGGGAGGCGAAGCAAATTTCATAACTATCATGTGGCACCCACGAGGGCCAACCACTCCCCGTGGTTGGACCCACGCCCCATAGATGGGCCTCGTTGTTGGAAATCCTGGAAACACTGCTTGAGGCAGAACCACAGCCACGACCCACGCCCAGTGGATGGGTCCACGACCCATGGTTTAGGTTCCGTAGGTCCAAACCCCCCAAATGCCAAACTCTCTAAACTCAACCACGATTGACCAGGATGGACCGAGGTCCATCCACAGTCCATCAGTTGTGGTCTCATGGGTGGAGTCTAGACGATTATATTAGGGACTTATGGGTCTTTTCCGGTTTTGATTAAATTGAAGTGGTGTCGTTTTGCCTAGACCTAGACCACCTATATAAGGATTTTAGACCCCTAACCTCACTCAATTAAGCTATTCTCTTAATTCCCAAAAGAAAACCCAAATCCCCTCTCATATATTCTCTCTCCAAAAGTTGGAAGAAAAAGAAGAAGATAATTAAAGTTAGTTCAAGATCAAGTCTCCCAATATTCAAGTTTTTTTGGGCTTTGTGACTAAGGTATAATGGGTTTTTTCATCCATGGGATCTTTCCTCCCATGGAGTCCTCTAGAATTATTTCCCCAATTCTAGCTAGGGTTTCTTCCAATGTTGTGGGTTATGTTGAATGTTGATCCAATTGAGTTCATTATGATTGTTTATAATTGAATTAATTGAATTACATGTTTTTAGGATGAAATTACATGTATCCATGCCTATTCCATGATTTGACCTAGAATTGATATAATTGGGTTGATGCCATGAAGGGAAACTTTGTGGGTTTAGGCTTGTCCTTATAGGATTAAATGGTTTTAGGTCGAAAGCATTGCTCACCTAAAATGAATCTAGACTAAAATACTAAATGAATAATGAGGCTAGAGGTGACTACCCTTGACCTCTATGTTGAAGGATATGTGGTGATTTCCCATACTCCTTAGAATTGACCAAGAGGTGAGTACCCACGTTCTTACATGATGAATGGACATGTAGACGAGTACCCATGCTCCCTATGAAATTCTGTGGAGGGGAGTACCCATATCATATGATGAGATTGTGGAGGCGAGTACCCGTGATGTAAAAGTAAGTAAGACAAGAGGCGAATAACCATTAGCCTTTATGAACTAGGCATTGAGGCGAATCCCCATGTCTTTTAAAGTATGTATGACTAATGTGATTATGTTATGAAGTTGATTGACTTGGTTTGTTGCTAGATATGCCTTCCATGTGTAAGCTTGACTAGAGGCAGATGACGTAAGTCTTGGCTAAGGATAAGTGAGGTTACTTAAGGGAGTATTCCTCTTTCATTATGATGCTTATTATGTCTTGAGTATGATTATGTCTTGTGTCTTATGTTGACTAATGATTATGTTATGTTGTTTATGCTAGCCATCATATTTAGTACTTGATTGTACTAACGCATACTCTTTTCTACATTCTTATCAAATGTAGGGTCCGGCGACATAGATTCTCACACTCGTGGCTAGCTTCGTTGTTGATCAAGGTAGTGAAGATTTGGTGAGTTCTAATTGTGTTCGAGGATGTGATCACTCTATTCTCTTATGTCTTTAATTTTATTTCTTGGACTATTGTATGGGCTACGTCCCAAGACTTTATTCATGTTTTTCTAGATGGTTTGAGACTATGGTATTAGATTTCCGTTCGTTTTATAAAAGACTTTGATTGTATTAAAAAGTTTTAAATTCCCGTACCTTTTATATTACTTTATGTTATGATATGCTAAGTGGCTTGTATGAGGCCTCTCGGGATCTTATACGCCTTGTTACATCTAGAGAGTACCCCTGGGTCGTGACATCGAATCCCACCCAATATCCTTACGACCCATCAACGTCATCTAATGAAGTCTTAAAACATTATATGAGACTATAGGAACTTTCAAACCTCGATTCAAAGACCATTAATCTTAAATATTGACTTTGGTTAAATGCTAAATTTTCAACTTCTAATTTTTTGTTGAGACAATTAATGGTTACTTAGACTTGGTTTCAAATCATGATTTGTAATTCGATAAATTTGACATCAAATATTTGTTTGGATATAAATACGGGTGGCAAATATTTGGATTTGATCTGATTGAATTGAGCTAAAATGAATTGGATTACAATTCGCCATATAAATATGGGTCAATATGGATTTGATTAAATATAATTTGGGTGAAATGGTTCTAACCCATTTTAATTTTCTAGACAAAAAATATTAAATCAAAGTTAAATTGTTAATACCCAATCCATATCACCCCGCTCCACTCCAAAATAATATTTCTTTTAAAAGTTAATTTTTCAATACAATTCTTTTTTCTTAAGAAAAATTCTACCCCATACTCCATCTGACCATTTCCACCCTAGCCCCATTCGAACAGCCCTACCCCAACCCACCCACAATAATTTAAAAGAAAAAAATAATTTTTTTTTAAAAAAAGTTAAAAAACTTTCAGACTACACCCCCACCCACCCCACCTTCACCTTACCCACAACCCTAATATTTTAAAAAAGAAAATAAGAAAATCAAATAAAGTTAACCGACAACCCACTTTCAACCCCGTGACTCAATCTACTTTAAGCTTATATGAGTATGAAACCATGTGTACCCAGTATATCTCATAGACCGACAATGAAGAAGTAATGACAAGAGTATATAAGAAAATATTCTTTTAATTTTATAAGTCCACATTATACTTATCAACCAAGTTTTCATCAATAGGGATAATCAAAATGTCACGTAATGTCCAGCATCAATAACGCATATATTCAAACAAGAATGAAAGATGTATTGAGATGCAAAGCAATGCGCCACTATGAAATGATATGCCTTAAATGCCAAATAATCTCTCAACTGTATATACATAATACTCCTTGGAAATATATCGAGAGTTCATGACCTATGTGGGACTCGTGAGGCCCATATATTGACACAGACAATTTCCACATCTTGTGCGGACTATCTCAATTAACTATCATAAAATGAAATAATGTCCAACACATACGATCTCAACGTGCCCAACTTGTAATCATAACATCTCACAATCTCTAACACAGACGATCTCCACGTGCCCAACTTATATTCAACCTCATGTCAATGCATATACACAATATGATTTCAATAAAATGGGATGATGATGTATCTCAATCAATCAAATATCGATACGATATATAATTACCTAAACTATCGCAATATACAGTTCAAGTAAGAAACACAATCACACAAAAGAAATCAAGTCAATAATACATCAGCTAATGCCCATATGTTTTGGCATTCTCGGATTACAATCCGTCATTCTACAGTAATAAAGTTTCCATTTATAACAGTGGTACTCGCACCAATGGCCGTCACACCATTGGTACGAGACCCCATCTTTTGCCCTTTCCCATTTTCTATTCCATTTTTAATCTTTAATTAGAAAAAATATATCAACAAAGTCTAGGAAGTCTTAAAAGACCTTGAATGCCGAACACGTATCAAGAATCCTCAAGATCTTGCATTTCCCTTTCACAAAGCTTAAAGTGTTCCAAATCTATCAAATATGCACGTACTATTCATAAGTAAGCAAATCTTTAGACACCCATATTGCTTTATTTCTAGCCTAGACACAAAGTTCACCCTAATCTATAATTAAATTCATAAAACATGGTGCCAACTAATATGCCAAGTCTCATATTCCTAAATTTAAAGCCTAGGGTTAAGTCTCAACTCTTTCAAATATCATAAATCAAATGATATTCATATAAGTTAATACACCTAAGAGTTAATTACCTATGTCAATATATTAAAACCTAAATCATAATGTGATATTTAAAATAAATTAAAAATCACAACTCACTGTTTGCGAAACTAGTTGCTCGCTGTGAAAACAAATTGCAGAACTAACATGTTTGTAATGTCCCAGTCTATGTGCATTATTCCACCCAGTAGTATGTCATAATCATCAGCCAATAATTACCCTATAATCACCTTGTCCCTAGGTTGAAAAGATTTTAGACAACAAGAGAATACCAAATCCTAATTTTTAAATTTCTTATCTCTCTTCTTCTTCTTAGTTTTTCAACCCATCGATATATTAATATAAATAAAAACAATAATGTGACATCTAGGATTTACCCATATACAAAAATCTAAAGATTGAGACATTAATTCTGGTATTGTTTTGTTGCCCATTGCTGCGGTATCCTCCTTGGGCGGTTTTTATCTTTATTTTTTACTCTCTCAAAAAACGTAATAATCTAAAGTAATAGGGTATCAATAAAATTATGGAATTGACCCATTAACCTTCAACTAAATTAATAATATAAAATTTCCCGCTAATGAAATAATCATAATCAAAAGAATAGGTCAAAATGCTCAATCAAAATTTTATAGAAAAGGTCTTTTATAAAAGAAAGAGTTCTAGCTCAAAATTACCTAATAGATCATTACATCATCTAACACTAAAACAAGCATTCGTTCTTGAATGATAAAATAATAGGAAGTACATGAACGCTCAAAAAGTTTGGAATATCCAGTCTGTAAGTCATAATTGTACTCCCTAGTAGCCTCTTTAACCGGATGATGCTTCCATTGAACCATGACTGAAATAATTCCTTTCGACCCCAACTTCCAAATTTGCCTATTCAATATGGTTATCGCTCCTCCTCAAAAGTCATGTTCTGATCAAGTAACCTCAAATCCCATTGAATCTCGTGAGCACCGATCTGATGATACTTCTTCAACATCAAAATATAAAACACAAGGGAAACACACGATAAGCAATATGCCAATCCAACTCGTAAGCCAGTCTCACCTATACGCTCAAAAATCTTGAAACAACCAATATACCTCGGGTTCAACTTACCCTTCTTTCCAAATCACTTCACACCAATCATGGGTGAAATATCAAATAAAACTCACTCTCCATCCATGAAATCTAAATCACGAACCTTTTGATCTGCATGACTCTTTCACCTACTCTGAGCCATGAGAAGCTTATCCTGAATCAACTTGACCTTGTCCAAGGACTCCCTCAGCAAATTTGTACCCCACGGCCGAACCTCAAATGCATCAAATCGACTAATTGGAGATAAACATCTCATAACATACATGCCTCGAATATGTTCTCCATCATTATGGGTAACAAATTGAAGGTCTTCACAATGCTCAAAATTTGTTCAAAATTGAAACCCAACTCTTAATTTCTACTCAAAACTCCAAAAATAGTGTTAGGGATCAAAAACCCAATGTAGGAACTCTCAAACACTCAAAAAGTTCGCTCAAAATTTTGGAACTCCTGAAACTTTTTCAAAAATCGCATTTATACTTTCCTAGATTTTTGGTTTGGAGCCATTCGGTGGAATTAGTTGAGCATCGCCAACCAGGTTGGTGATGTGCCAAATGATCCTTTCCACCGCCTTCTTGACTAGACTCTTCACCATTCCTCTTCTGTAACTTTAGGTGAGCATGATCTCCATCGCTGATCAATCGGCGTTTCGCCGAAATGCCATTTTCATAACCGAGTCGGCTTTTTCCCAGGGCTGGCACGTTGTAACTCTAGGCCAGCTGAAGGGCCACCTAGTGAGTCACCGAGTGGTCTTGGCGATCGTCAGCCTTGCTTTTCTTCAACTATTTCATCTTTTCCGCTCCTTTTTGCCTGGTAATGTCCTTGCCTTGCTCTTTTGCTTTCATAGCTGCAAATTAGCATTTAAACATCAATTTAGAGCATAAAATAGGCATTTAGGACACTTAGAATCTAGATTTTTAGCCCTAAATGAGTCAATATCCCTGACTCAGCAACACCCCCAACTTAAACTTTTGCTTGTCCTCAAGTGAAACACAAGATCAATCTGTTCAACAGAGATGTCAACAAATAGTGCTGCTCAAGACTCAACATTAAAGCACACAAGAGTTTCAAACTACCCATGCAATGTTCAATTGTGCACTACAAGTTTCAAATTGTGACTAGCCATTATCAAATAGAACTCAAGCTCACAATGCTTGCTTCAAATTCAAGTCCAGGCTCAACAAAAGTATTCGAATGCCCTCACACCAAGAATGATTTCATTCTCTCACGAGGCTCATCAAAATTTCAAAATTAAAGAATAAAAAACAGCTCTCACACTTTCAAAGATAAATACATGCATGACTCTACCCATAGGCTTGCCCGTATATTCCAATCAATATGGCTTTTAGCTCACTCAAAATCAGAATGCCCTTTCATGGTTTGTAACGGGACTAAGGGTAAAGGTATGATCATTTTGGCTTAGTGACTTCTACCTTCATGAAGCATGGCCTGCATTTCACTTTTTCTTCTTTTTTTTCACTCTTTTTGATTTTTCACAATCCACCATGTGTTCTTTTAAGCATGACTTATTGGACACCCCATTTCTTTTCTCCATTGTACAAACTATATTTCAATAATTCTTTTCTTTTTCGATCTTTTTCTTCTTTCACTTTTCTTCTTTATTTTTTTTTTATATGGAGGGCTTCCATCCTTTTTAAGATGATTTCTCAAGGGAGAATTTCCCAAACTTCTTGACTTTCCTCCCCTTTTTACCACACCCCAACTTAGGCTTTTGGCCGAAGTTGGCTTATTCAAAAGGACCAATGCTCCATGAAGCTTTTAGGTGGGACGGGAAGAGGTCAAATGTGCTCAAGATCATCCAAAGAAAGGGATAGGCTCAAACGGTGCCAAACAATGTTCACACTCTCACAAGGTGGTCACAAAGAGGTATACTAACAATTTTGGTTCTCTCTTCACAAATTGTGCGTAAGATCATCTCTATCATTCACCTACATTAGTCGATTGGACTAACGGGGCAAGTTCTAGGTATTCTCACATACACATTTCAAGATAACTTCACTACACATGGCATTCAACACAATCATCAAACAAGACTCTACAATTTAGTTTGCGTTCAACGATCATCACAAGAGTCATTTTAACAACCGACCAGTCATAATGAGATGCTCATATTTCACATATTACTTATGCAACTCAAATTTTCAACATTAGAATTTCACACACATATAGTTCAATCAAGAGCACTATTCAAGTCATTGGTATTGATCGCAACCTCAAATTTGAAAGAGAACAACCACATTCCCAAACATCAAGTGGTGGCAAAGTTTTTAAATTTTGGTCAAAACCAACACATTCAAATTAAAACCAAAAACTCATAGTCACAAAAAGTAAACATTCACAACAGGTTATCAAAACAAATTATCCACACAAACAACCCAACAAAGGCAGGTATGAAGATAGCTCATCACGCCAAACAAACCATACAATTGTCCTCAAATGCAAAATAAATAAAAAGTCTAACCAGAAAACTAAAAAGGAGTAAAAATCCCCCTGTCAGGCAAAGCCGATAGTAAAATTTGCATATCACTGACTCCCTCAAACTGGGCATCAGTGCCCGGCTCAACTCTATCCTTTCCTCCATTGGAGCCCATCATCGATGTATCCCTAAGATATGCCTCCAAAGTTCTCTGCACCATCGCCCCCTCGAGGCCCTCTAAATCATCATACTCTGTTGTGTCTCGTGTACCAAGCTTCTCATCATCTGTCTCAGGAGCCTCTGACTCGGCATCATCATCACCCCTAGCAGTATCTCCGGTCATACTAGGCAGATGGATCTCAGGAATGGCTGAAAACTCAGTGCTCGGGAACTCGGGAAGGTTCACCGTGCCGAATAACATAGAAAGATCTCTAGATTTTAGCTCATCCACATTACACCTCAACCCAACAATATCAGGCTTTAAGGCCGTCACATCTTCAGACTGACCGTTACCGTGCTTAAAAACCCCCACTCACAGTGAAGGTATCCAAAGCCAAGTTATGTACATCAACCAACACTCGGTGCTCCCTCAACTCAGCCTTGATAAGATATTAGGCAGTGCAAATGGCCCTGTCAATCATCCCAGGTACAATAGCCTCTAATCAGGAGGCATGTACACCAGCAGATTGGGCTAGATGGCCCATCTTGTACAATATAGCCTGGGTCAAGGGGGTCGGAAAGTTGCAGCAAATAGCAGCAGAAGAACTGGGAGTAGCAAAAGGGGCAACAATAGAAATAGGGGGGGTAGTAATCAAAATGCCAGGGGGTACCTGAAGGCTCACCGGCCTGAGTAAAAGGGCTTGTGTCCATTTGTAACATCTCCACATCAACAACCGGGGAAGTATCCACCGGTGCAACTCTCCTCCTCTCGGCCTCATCTATAGTGTACTCGGTCTCTATCCTCCGGATGTCAGTAGAGGAAGTGGGAGTCACTTCCACATCTGTCTTCTCTATCAATGGAAACCTAGCACGCCGGCACAACTCTAGGATCAACACCGGAAATGGGAGAAAAGTTTGACTCTGCTTGGACCTCATGGCCATCTCCTGTTCGATAATCAGGCCGAGATTTAGTCTATCCCGATCAATGATGCAGCCCAACAATAAAGCCTTTGGATGCTTGAGTATGTATTCATTCTGTGATATGAACCGAAACCAAAAACAAGCGGCCACATTTAGATCCTTATTCTCTATCGAGACTCCGACCTCGATCCATTGTGCTGTGATATCTGAAATCAAAGGAGCTAGCCAACCTATCAGATCATCTAGGATCTTCTTCTGTATTTGATCCACCAAGAAGTGGATCACATTCATCGTTCATCCTAGCACTTCATTGACGTCAGTGCTGCAACATTTAACTTTCATGCCGCTTACCATGACAAAATCTACATGTGTAAAAGAACTGACCTTCTTCTTCCCCTTAGGCACCAACTTTTCGTACTCCGCATAAAATTTATGAACCCAAGAAGGAATATAGGAGCCTCGGGGTTTGGTGAAAATCCTAAACTGGGGAAACTTGATAGTGTGCCACACCTCTGGGTACCTGTCTACTACTTCGTCTATAGACAATCATTTCTCTTCTAGAATGGTCCTCTGCCCAGAAGCTTTCAATTTATTTAGTGATCGAGGTGGGGTTGCCTGATCTGGTGGCACTGGAGGTACCTCCTCTACTACATGTGGTGGAGGTGTAGGAGGTGTAGGAGGTGTAGGAGGTGTAGGAGGTGTAGGAGGTGTAGGAGGCACCCAGATCCTAGGTGGGTCATAGAGTTCCTTAGAGTGCAGCTCCGCTCTCCTTTTGTGTAAAGTCCTATTGTCCTCTGGCTCAGACACAAAGACTTGCAATCTATCCCTGAAGTTGCCCTCACTTTTCGACTCCGAAGTAATAAGGTGGGTGGCGTAGATGCCCATGTTGTCAGAGCTCTTAGGGTTCGGTTCCACATGACCTTTTCTTTTGCCTTTCCCCCTGTTGGAGGAAGTTTCGCTTTAGTAGCCCGTCTGGGTACAATACCCTCATTTATCACAATGCCCCATGCACTCTTGTGAGGTAGTTGATTCCTTGCAGGTACCTTGGTCTAGCCATTCCTAAAAACAACATCGAATAAATCAATACGTTAGAAACAGTTCACAAAATTATCAGAGTTTAAAATAAGTAAAGGAAAACTTGCCGAGTTATTCGGTGAGCCAAGTCGGGCTCACCGAATGTTCATGAATAAAAATTCTCAGGATTCAGAACACGTCGGCGATGTCCAGGGCCCTTTCGGCGAATTACAGACAACACTCAGTCATGACCTAGGGGTACCTCTTAGATGTAACATGGCGCACTTGACCTCGAATGGGGTCGCATAAAAGCCCTTAGCATAGCTTGAACATAAGATAATAGAAAATACGGCAAAATTCAAAAGTTCTTTGAACCATACAATCGAACATATTTCATAAGCAAGGGGAAGTCTTTACTAACTCTTTGCCTCAAACCATCTATTAAACTCTCGAATAAAAGTCATTGGGACGCAGCCCATACAAAGTCTAAAACACAAAGAAAAGACATAAGGAAAAAAAGGGTTCGTCCTCGAAGCTATGAGGACTCACTAATTTTTCAACTCTTCTAGCTCCTTAGGAAACCTAGCCTCCAAAGCAACTCAATCCTACATTTGTTTAGAGTGTAGGCAATATGTGTTAGTACAAAATGTACCAAGTATGAAAGCTAGCACAACATCATAAGAGCATCTAAAAATGGTTAGTCAACATAAGACATAAGCATAAGAGATATTAGCATAGTCATAGCATAATCATCATAGTCATAGCCTAATCTTCAACATAAGCATCACATAAACATAAGACAACTTAAGACATAGTTAATGAGCATAGGAGATAAATCATAATCATAATAAGCCAAGTCTTCATCATAGGTATCACATAAGCATAATTGACTCTTGGTCATCTTTACCATAATAACACCATTCCCAAGTAACCTCAAAAGCATACAAGTGCAAAGCATGAATAACATCCCATAATACCACCCAAGCCAAGTATCCCTTTTTGGTCATCTTAATCATAGTCTATATACATGGTCTAAGTCGTTAAACTTTTCTACCATAAGCGCACCATACCTCTAAGTAACCTCAAGGAACACTTGTGCAATGAATGAAAGGCATCCAATACTACCCTTCACAATAAGCATAACCTTGAAGTCATCCTAGTCATATTCAACCTCATTTGGTATCACTACTGGCTTACTTCATGTAGACAAGGGAACTATCACCTTTAGTCAACCATATCTTGGAAGGCATCTATAGCAACAATCCATCAAGCATAACTCATGTAAGACAACACTCATAAGGTAACCTTAAGTCATACTTGTGCAAGGCATGAGTAGCATCCCATACTACTACTCATACTATGTACTTTTTTAGGTCATCATACTCATGTTCCTTAATTAGGGGCTAGCCCTATTTTTAAAGCATGGGACTCTAGGAAACACTTTACTAAGTCTATCTTAGTCCCTTCTAGTTTTGAAATCTAAGAGGTACTATACTAGGTACATCTTATTTCATCATGTTGGAACTCTAGGAAATGTTACTTAAAGGACAATCTTTGTTCAATTAGTTTAATCCCAAGGATATGGTTCTTCAATCACAATCTTAGACCATTAATTGCATTAGACTCTAGGAGATGCTACCTTATGCATAATCTTAGGCCATGAGGTTTGAACTCTAGGAGATGCTACATTGAGTACAATCTTAGTTCATTACCAATCTTGTTCAATTAGGATATAGCCTAACCGACATGACAACATATGAGCTATCACATGATCTCTCATGGTGTTACCCACACCATCAAGGGTTGCTCCACTTGCCTAAGGTAGGATCGGTTTGTTAGCTTAGTCAGATCCATTAGCTAACTTTCATACGGGGTATGTAGTTATGGGATACAAAGATTGCAACTAGAAACCCAAACTCCACTAGGTGAGGCTTCCATCTCATGAGACAGACTTGGGGAAATCCATTCTTTTCTAGGTGAGAGATCCCATGTGGGAAGCCCAAACTAAACTAGGTGGGAACGTCCATGAAATCCCAAACTCAACTAGGTCGAAACCTCCATCTCATTTCAACATCCACTCGGTGCTAGGCATAAATCCCACAAGATAATCATTAATTCTCTACTCTTACTAAAATTTTATGTAAAGATGTCCGTGACAACCAATCCATGCTAATACCCCTTTTAGAACATGTGTGAGCAACTATCATCATCCATGACCTAGGTATAAAGGCTCTCTAGCCTTTGGTTCAATTAGGTAAGAGAAGCCGTTCAACCCTAGAACCATTACTATGTGAGAAGTCTTTCATGTTAGGTTCATCTTCATACTTAGTATCATGTCTAGAATACTACATTAGACAAGGATGTCTTTATGACCTAAGTGATCCTATCACTTCCTACCATTTATGATTCATAAGATGATCTAGGTAGGTAAATGTCTCGTAACACAATTCTAATCTTTAGCTTTGGATTCATATGTAGATTTTACTCTCAAAGCCTTAGAATCTATAGTTAATCCTTTTAGCTTCACTATAAATCCCTAGTGATCAACATTCACAAGTATGAGCCTTTATTCTCAAGGACTCTACATCATAGAAACATATTATGAACCTAAATTACATGACATTCAATCACATTCTTTGATACTAGGTGCTTCTAGCCACAATTCCTCATAACCGTTCAATTCTAACTTTACAAGTCAATATCAATCATACACCTTATATTCTAATTAAATTCATTATTATGTGTTCCTAACCTTGAACAATTACTACGTATGACAATGATTCTACAAGATTACTCATGAACCTTCAATTTCACCTCAAATTGCATCAATCCATAAAACATCACATTCATCAATTTAGACTAGGGTTTACATAGAAATCACATGAATTTATCATTCATCAATTTAGACTAGGGTTTACATAGAAATCACATGAATTTATTACCTTATGAAATATTTCAACAATGGACTTTGTTCTTGACCTAAGATTCAAGCTCTATCTTCTTCTTTAATGGTTCTCTAGAGAGAGAAATATTTGAGTGGAAAGGATTTTGGGGTTTTGATTTGGGTCTTGTGTAAAGTGACTTAAAATGGGAGGCTAATGAATTAAAATACCTTAAATAGGTGAATAAAACCCATATAAAATGACCCCACTAATTAACTAAACGAATTGGAGTTTACTTAACTACCCCTCACTTGGCAACCCCCGTCCAGGGTCACGCTCAAGGGCACCCCGGCGTGTGGTGGCGTCCGTGGTCCCTTGACCAGTGGATCCCTCAATTTCCAAGTTCACAAAATTCTAAGGCATGGCCACGAGCCTTCCCAGGAGCCGTGGTCATGACCACTGGCCATAAACTGGCTCGTGGTCCTTATGCAGTAGTTATGCCTTTGGACCTTTGCTTCCAACATTCTAAGGGGTATTCATGGACCCCTTCATGGACCATGGTCAAGACCACTGGTCGTGAAGGTGGTCGTCAACCTTAGGCAGTAGCTTGCCAATGTTGGCAACCTTGGCCCTTTGGCTTAGGCTTGCCCTTTTGCCTTGGCACTTGCCCTTCCCATGCTCAAAAAAACTCTAAATGGTCTTCTAAGCTATGAGGTCTAACATGTACCTTGACGTTCAACTACTAAACCCCTCATTCCAAGCACGTAAAGTCTCATCTATGACTCTAATTCTCTACATCACACTCTAGAACCCTAGCTTTTGGCTCTAGTTTAGTCTACTCATTTCCGGGGTGCTACAATATCTCTCCCTTAGCAACATTCATCCTCGAATGACGATACTAAACACTTCTTATAGGAAACGACTCAAGACTAGCATCCCAACAACATTTAACATATCTAAAGCACATAATAAGGAGGAAAACTTCAATTCCCACCAAACCTATTCAATGCAACAAAAAGGAAGTAGGAACTTCATCAAACAACCCATTTATGCATGACATTCTCCTAACTAGTCATATTAAAGGAGAAACTACCATCTCCTAATCATATCATGCTCAACATACTCCCATGGAGCCCATATGCAATTTACTCTAAAAAAACATTCATTTCAAGGAGGAATCTTTCAACTGCAAAACTAAAGCATGCTCATCATTCTTCTCATGAAGTCTACATGCAACTTGACTCACATGCACTACAACATGAGGCAAAACAATGCATAAAAGTAATCATTTCTAATAAGACCTAAACATCTTCATGAACATGCACATAAGGAAATCATAGAGACACATAAACACAATAACCTTTATTAGTTAGGAACACTATCTCCCCCTTGGGAGTAAGCTTACTCAAACTCTTCTAAACATCATGTATACTAAAATAACTTCAAAGTTTGACATAATAAGTCAGAAAAGACAAGAAATCTGGAGATCTACTAAAGCATGAAAAACATACCGAAAGGGACATAAGGATATCATTCTTGATCTTCTCTAGAATGGAGAACTTAGGACCTATGCTTGGCATTGGGATCCGGGGCCCTAAGAGAAGCTTTCTTGGCCTCTCTCCCTTTAGCCCTAAGGATAGTACAATCTCTCTTCTTGTGACCCTCATCACCACAACCATAACACCCTTCTTTTTCGGCTAGACACTCACCATAATACTTTCTTCCACACTTGGAGCAAGTAGGCTTAAGCAACACAGATTCACTATTACTCCCTCTTAGGGGATTGGGTTTAGACACCCTCTCTTGGTTGGAAGGTTTTTGTTGGATCCTAGGTTGACCATATCCATCAGATCTAGCATTAGAGAAATCTCGTCCTAGCCCTTTTTACCTCTGTATTTCCTTGCTTGAGCTTTTGTTTCTCAATTTGTTCGGCATGAACCATAAGATGTGCAATATTCATACTTGGGATAAGCATTGCCGAATGACATTCATTGACTACCAAGTGGGATACCCCTATAACAAATTTGTTCATCTTGGCCCTAGAGTCTGCCACTAAGGTTGGAGCAAACTTAGACAATTGGGTGAACTTAAGGCTATACTCCTTCACACTCATACCTCCTTGGAAAAGGTTGATGAATTCTTGCATCTTTTGTTCCCTCAACTCTAGGGGAAAGAACCTATCAAGGAAGACCGACTTGAACAATCCCTAATCTACCGGGCCCGCTCTTACGGGTTTCTCATCCTTCCATTGCTCATACCAAACTTGAGCCACATCCTTCAATTGGTAGGCGACTAGCTCCGTCTTCTCGTGTGGAGACACGCATATAGCATCAAGCACCTTAGACACTTCATCAATAAACCCTTGTGAGTCTTCATCCACTTTGGAGCCATAGAACATATGGGGATTCATTCTTGTGAAATCCCTAATCCTTGAAGAAGTTGTACTTGCATTAGGGTCCACATGAGCTCTAGCATCCCAAGTGACTTGAGTTGTTAAAACATGAGTCAATGTTTGGAGAGCCGCCCTTATCTCCACATTCGTCATAGCCCCCTCATCATTAGGAACTTGAGGAGGAGCTTGTGGTGTAACTTGGAGAGGTCCTTCTTCTAATATTTGCCTTAAGGTTTTCCATAACCTGAAAAACCATAAGGCAAATATTAGAAGAAGGACCTCCTAGAGCTAAACTTCTATAGCACGACTTAACGAATGAAGAAATGAGATTTCCTAATCATCCAATAGCCTCCTCTTCATAAAATGTGGCACGCTTCATATTTATGAACAAGACTCTACTAGATGTGGTTTGAGATAATCCTAGAACCATTCTAAGCCTTGTTCTCAGATTACCAAGTTTGTCACGACCCAGGGGTACTCCTTAGATGTAACATAGCGCACTTGACCCCAAATGGGGTCGCATACAATCCCTTAGCATATCTTGAACATAAGATACTAGAAAATATAGGAAAATTCAAAACTTCTTTGAACTATACAATCAAAAACATTTCGTAAGCAAGCGAAAGTCTTTACTAACTCTTTGTCTCAAACTGTCTATTAAACTCTCGAATAAAAGTCATTGGGACGCAACCCATACAAAGACTAAAACAAAAAGAAAAGACATAAGGAAATAAAGGGTTTGACCTCTAAGCTATGAGGACTCACCAATTCTTCAACTCTTCTAGCTCCTTAGGAAACCTTGCCTCCAAAGCAACTCAATCTCTGAAACCCTAAATTTGTTTAGAATGTAGGCAATATCCATTAGTACAAAATGTACCAAGAATGAAAGCTAGCACAACATCATAAGAGCATCTCAAGGTATAAGCATAAGACATAATAACATAGTCATAGCATAATCATCATAGTCATCGCATAATCTTCAATATAAGCATGATAAAAATATAAGTCAACTTAAAAAATAGTTAATGAGAATAGGAGATAAATCATAATCATAATAAGCCAAGTCTTCATCATAGGTATCACATAAGCATGATTGACTCTTGGTCATTTTTACCATAATAGCACCATTCTCAAGTAACCTCAAAATCATACAACTGCAAAGCATGAATAGCATCCCATAATACCACCCAAGCCAAGTATCCCTTTTTGGTCATCTTAATCATAGTCTATATACATGGTCTAAGTATTTAAATTTTTCAACCATAAGGGCACCATACCTCTAAGTAACCTCAAGGCACACTTGTGCAATGCATGAAAGGCATCTCATAATACCCTACACACTAAGCAAGCCTCGAAGTCATCCTAGTCATATTCACCCTCCTTTGGTATCACTACTGGCTTACTTCATGTAGACAAGGGAGCTATCACTTTTAGTCAACCATATCTTGGAAGGCATTTATAGCAACAATCCATCAAGCATAGGTCATGTAAGACAACACTCATAAGGTAACCTTAAGTCATACTTGTGCAAGGCATGAGTAGCATCCCATACTACTACTCATACTATGTACTTCTTTAGGTCATCATACTCATGTTACTTAATTAGGGACTAGCCCTATTTTTAAAGCATTAGGGCTCTAGGAGACACTTTACTAAGTTTGTTTTTAACCCTAAGAGATACTATACTAGGTATATGTTAGTTCATAATGTTGTAATTCCAGGAAATGCTACTTAAAGCACATTCTTGGTTCAATTAGTTTGATCCCTATGAGATGCTTCTTCAAGCACAATCTTAGACCATTACTTGTATTGAACTCTAGGAGATGCGACCTTATGCATAATCTTAGCCCATGAGGTTTGAACTCTAGGAGATGCTACATTGAGCACAATCTTAGTTCATTACCAATCTTGTTCAATTGGGATATAGCCTTAACCGACATGACAACATATGAGCGAGCTATCACATGATCTTTCATGGTGTTACCCACACCATCAAGGGTTGGTCCACTTGCCTAAGGTAGGACCAGTTTGTTAGCTTAGTAGGATCCACTAGCTAACTTTCCTATGGGGCATGTAGTTATGGGATGTGGAGATTGCTACTAGAAACCCAAACTTCAATAGATGAGGCTTTCATCTCATGGGACACACTTGGGGAAATTTGTACTATTCTAGCTGAGAGATCCCATGTGGGAATTCCAAACTAAACTAGGTGGGAACCTCCATGAAAGCCCATACTCAACTAGGTGGGAACCTCTATCTCATGTCAATATCTACTCGGTGCTAGGCATAAATCCCACAAGATAATCATTAAGTCTTTACTTTTACTCAAGTTTATGGAAAGATGTCCTTGGCAACCAATCCATGATAATTACCCTTTTAGAGCATGTGTGAGCAACTATCACCATCCATGACCAAGGTATAAAGGCTATCTAGCCTTTGGTTTAATTAGGTAAGAGAAGCCCTTCAAACATAGAACCATTACTATAGGAGAAGTCTTTCATGTTCAGTTTATCTACATACTCATGTCTAGAATCCTACAAAATACAAGGATATCTTTATGACCTAAGTGATCTTATCACTTCCTACCATCTATGATTCATAAGATGATTTAGGTAGGTAAAGGTCTCTCAACACAATTCTATGCTCTAGGCTTGGATTCATAAGTAGATTTTTCTCTCAAAGCCTTAGTATCTATATGTAATCCTTTTAGCTTCACTACAAATCCCTAGTGATAAAAACTCACAACTATGATCCTTCATTCTCAAGGACTTTACATCATAGAAACTTATTGTGAACCTAAATTACAAGACATTCAATCACATTCTGTGACACTAGGTGCTTCTAGCCACAATTCCTCATAAAGGTTCAATTCTAACTTTACAAGTCAAGATTAATTATAAACCTTAGACTCTATTTCAATTCATGATTATGTGTTCCAAACCTTGAATAATTACTACTCATGACACTGATTCAAGAAGATTACTCATAAACCTTCAATTTCACCTCTAATGGCATCAACCCACAAAACATCACATTCATCAATTTAGACTAGGGTTTACATGGAAATCACATGAATTCATAATAATATCACTAAATAAAGATAAATCAATCATAATTTGGCATTATCCACTAGTTTGGAATCATACCCACATCCTACCCACATGTAAGAAGAACCCTAGTTTGAATTAGGTTTTTGAACCACAATTGGGGGATTTCTAAGGGGTCTCTATGGGTGGAAGAACCCATAGATGATAAGCTAAAAATACCTTTAATTAAATCCCTAATAAAGGCTTTCAGTAATGGACTTTGTTCTTGACCCATGGTTCAAGCTCTATCTTCTTTTTCAATGGTTTTCCAGAGAGAGAATTATTTGAGTGGAGAGGAGTTTGGGATTTTGATTTGGGTCTTGTGTAAAGTGAATTAAAATGGGAGGCTAATGACTTAAAATACCTTAAATAGGTGAATAAAACCCATATAAAATGACCCCACTAATTAAGTAAACGAATTGGAGTTTACTTACTATCCTTCACTTGGCAGCCCCCGTCCAGGGTCACGCCCAAGCTCATGAGCCGTCAAGGGCATCATAGCCCGTGGTAGTGCAAGTGGTCCCTTGACCAGTGGGTCCCCTCAATTGCCAATCTCACAAAATTCTAAGGCATGACCAGGAGCCTTCCCACGAGCCATGGCCATGACCACTGACTGTGAAGTGGCTCATGGTCCTTAGGCAATAGCTATGCCTTTGGATCATGGCTCCCAACATTCTAAGGGGTCTTCACGGACTGTGGTCAAGACCACTGGTCCTGAAGATGATCACGAACCCTTAGGCAGTAGCTTGCTAAGGTTGGGCAGCCTTGGCCGTTTGGCTTAGGCTTGGCCTTTTGCCTTGGCACTTGCCCTTCCCATTCTCAACCAAACTCTAAATGGTCTTCTAAGCTAAGAGGTCTAAAACGTACCTTTACGTTCAACTACTAAATCCCTCATTCCAAGCCCATAAAGTCTCATCTACGACTCTAATTCTCAACATCGCACTCTAGAACCCTAGCTTTTGGCTCTAGTTTAGTCTACTCATTTCTGGGGTGTTACACATTCGGTGAACTAGATGTAGCCCGCCGAATGTTACAGAATATTTTCTAAAATTTGCTCTAAAAAAGGGCGATCTAAAGGACACTCAACGAGTCATCGAGTGAACTCATCGAGTTCAGGCATATCGCCGAATCTTACAAAATCATTTCAACCTAATTGGAGAATAAAAAGGTGATCCAAAAGTCATCGGTAGAATTGCCGAACAATTCAACAAAATCGACTAAGCTCGCCGAAAGGTCCTTCGGGCCATATATAGACCCCGACCTCCAGTTTCTAACCGATAGCCCATGAGATTGAAATTAAATACCTATTCTACACAATTAAGCCTAGATCCATACCACTAATGACTTCATGGTACTCAGACTTCCTCCGATTTGTCAAAAATTGACCAATCGATATCTTTTGCCCTTATGAATGACGTCACCCGCTCTATCATTTTGCAAAATTAGTTGATTAGCGCAATTGGGGTTTCCTCAGACTTCACCCACACAAGACCCAAGAAACTAACAAATCAAACCCATAATTTTAATCATTCAACACATGCATGATTCAATAGTTATAGGCCAAAATACTCATAAACGAAGTACATCAAGGGCACAAAATAATGCAAATCATTCACGCAATTAGGATCAAAGAGATGAATCACTAAGATATAAGCATGCATTTGGAAACTACAAAAATTTAAAGCGGGGTTCAGATCACCAACCACAAGATTAGATAAATTAGTGCTGGCTAGAGATACGACAAGAAAAAATGCATGAAATCCCCCTGAGCAATTGATCCCCATGCAAAAACGACAATAGCAAAAATCTAAATTATGGTTGTGAAAGTGCAAAGGTCGGAAAATATGAAATGAGGGATGCTTTTGAATTTAAAAACTATTCAAGCCTTTATGACCCTTCAGTTCGTGCACTAATCGGCGACGCCCACTTATGTCGCCGACCATTCACGATGCGCCGAATGGCTCTTTTGTCCGCTGAGTTTTATAGAACACCAACCTTTAAGTTGGTCAAAATGGCGGTCCAGATCGGGCTCGCCGACCTATTTGGCGAGTCACCGATTAGTACTTGGGCACACCTAATTGCTCCTCTTCCCAAAAATTCAAATTTTTAACTTGCACATCTAACACCCGTTATCCAAACAACAAAAATAAAAGCTAAAAACTTGGGTTACCTCCCAAGAAACGCCTTATCTAACATCGTGGCATGACAAAGATGTGTTTTTCACAATTCATTCTTTGGGTTAACCATGGTATCACTCGGTAACCCTTGTTTTGGTCTTGGGTTCAAATGAGTCAAGATTTGACCCATTTATGTTTCCATCTACTTAATCGATACCTAATGTGAAGCAACTATTTGGTTCAGAGATGAGACATCATTTTTCATTTACTTTAGCACTTCGTCCGACCATTCGACTTTGTTGAGAATGCGTGCAAGCATATCTTCAGTGCGGAAATTTTCAGCATCAACCCTTTGCTCTTTTGGGTTTTGACGATCATGGAGAGGTACATATCTCTCTTTGTCACTGTCCCTCTCTCTCCAATTTGTACTACGGTCATGCCATTTCCTATCACATTCTCTCCAGCCGTCATCAGACTCTCTATTCCAAACTTAGTTCCCACCCCGCCTTCGGTAATTTCGGAGGAAACCTCCTCATTGTACATAGCTTCAAATTTCGCTTCATGTGAATTCAATCCAGTAACTCCAACTGCATTCACAGCCTTAGACCCACTACCCATGACATGTTTTGACAAAAGATCCATTTGGGTCATCATTTTAGCCATATTTTCATCATGCTCTTGGTCCCTTTCTATTTGTTCCTTTATCATCCTGTAGGTCAAAGGAGTCACTTGATCGTCCCTAGTGTACCAAGCACGGTTAATCTTAGTCATCACATCAAAAAGAATAGATGCTATTTCAAATGGCTGCATAATTCCTTCTTGGACAAGCTGGTCAGCCACACCCTTGTTGACAGATCTATACTTCGGTAAAAATATTGTAACAAAACATTGTTCGGGAGTCTGTGAGTTGGATATTGAAGAAGCAAATTCTGAAACCTCAACCATGTCTCATGAATCGATTTACTATTCAATTATTTGAAGCCTTGAATAATATCTCTCAATTCCATCATTTTCGAGGGAGAGAATCTTACATAAAACACAGCAGTGAGCTCGTCCCAAGAAGTAATTGAGTCCCTTGGTAAGTCGGCTAACTACTTTGTAGCCTCACCCATGAGAGAAAAAGGGAACAACTGAAGTCGGACTGACTCCAGAGATCAGTTCTTGAACGAAAATGGCCCACATGATGAGCCCACAGATTGGACTCATTTAGGGCAATACTTTCATAGAAATTGAGTCCTCAAATTCTTATTTTATCTCAATATCTGATAAAAATCCTTAAGTTTCAGGTATTTGAAGTTTAAGGAAAAGCATGGACACTATCGAGCAAAGAGGAGTAAAAGTAGCTAAAAGAACGAGAAATGAAGATCTGCAAATCGAAGAACCCATTCGATGCCAACAGATCACGTATTCACCTTTTGTTCCAGTGTGCTAAGCGCTGAAGGAAAAGGGAAAATCGGCGATAAAAAAGGAGCAGTCAGCGTATCGCTGAGCGACTCTGCGAAGTAGTGCTACATCGCCACATTATTCGGGACACAAAGATGCTGAAGGAAACTGATCAAAGGCGACGAAGTAGACCAAAGGGCGAATCATCGAATACATCGAGGATTTCCGCTAACGTCGTCGAAAGATCCTTAAGAGCACTTTTCTGAATATAAATACTAGTTCAGCTTTTATTCTTAGCAGCAAATGTTACCTTATTTGATCTAGATTTTGGATTATTAAGTTGGAGATAGAGTTTTAGAGATATTCTCTCTATGTTTTGGAGAGGGTTTTGAAGAACTTTGAGTTTTTAAAGGGTTTCAAATTCAAGGAATTGGACTTGGGTCTCTTGGATTCTTCACTCTTGGCTTGTTTTAAGACTTACTCTTGCCTACCCATTGATGGAAACTGATATTCGTATACGTCTTTATCTCTTTTGCATGCGTAGCTAAAACCCTAATAATTGGGGTGTGATTTTGTGAATATGGGTTAGATTAGTTTGTTGGGTCTTGCTTGCTGATAGTCTATTCGTAGTATAAATGTGATTTCGTTTAGTTGTTGTGGATAAATTTAATGAATTTGTAGTTGCAAATACAAGTTTATTTATGTGTTTTCGGTTTGCGAGAGAGAGAGGTCGTAAAACTAAGACCACTAAATTGATGGCCAGTGTGAGTGGGTCGACATGAGGTTCAGCTCGAGAGAGTGAACCCTAGTCCCATGTCCAACCACTCAGCTCGAGAGAGTGAGTGGGTTAAGGCGGAGGGTGTTCTTCATGTGGCAAGTGAGAGTCCTAGAGGAACGCATTTGAAACGGGGTAAGTTGTTCGAGAGAGAGCTTATTCCTCTTACTGTCTAGCCTAGTCATAAATACTCAATGAATTTACTATCAAAAGCATGTACCCAATGATTTAGTCTATCCCGTATTCCTATCACATCCCAAGAATCCCGTCTTCATACTTGTAGTTTTCCTGATTTTCACTGTTTTAGTTGTCACTTGCTTACAAACCCCCATTTGATAGTTGACGCTTGCGGCACCCTTTTTAATTTGTTATGTTTTCATTCGCCAAAGTCTTTAGCTACTATCAGATTTAGCAATTTTCGCACTTAACCGCTAATTCTCACGCCCACTCCTTTCGGACTCGACCCCAACCCTTGGTTGGGTTACTAAACTATTGTACGATTGTAGACACTTTCATCGGAAGTTGTTTCTTGATTATGCAAATATCAAAATGGTGCCGCTGCTGGGGAGTGGTGTTACGTGAAAGTTTTTTGTTTAAGATGAATTTTGCTTTTGGTAGTCGTAGATTACAAACTTTATTTTTAGTTTTGTTTTCCTTGGAATTTGTTGATGTAGGTAGGTACCCTAAGCATGGCTGGGGAAAATGGTGACAACTCGGCTAAGACGAGCCAAGGAGTCAAGAGGGACTTCAAGTTAACCGCACTGGTAACTCAATTGAATGAGTTGTCCACCAAAATAATAGAGGTGGAAAACCAGTGCAAGAGTCAAGGAAGGTACATACCTCCTCATGAGAGGAAGCAGCCTAGAGACAGGGAGAACAATCGAGTCTAGAACACACTCCAAATCATTTTCCAAAAGATTACTGAACAAGATCGAATATTGTAAGAGATGAAAGAGAGTATTAAAGTATTGAATCAAATGATTGGCTCTCACTCTAGATGGATCCAGCTGATCAGGACACTCTGGAATCATGTGGCGCCTCTTCTTCACTCAAACAAACTATTGGGGTTACTTAGGAACACTAGGACCAACCCAACCAATGGGGAGTGAGTAAGGACTCGCGTCGTTCCACGATGTTATATAAGGCGCTTCTTGGGAGGCAACCCAAGGTTTTAAATGCTTTATTTTTATTTTATAAATAATGGTCTGTTAGTGGTGCAGGTTTGAATGAAGAAAGTGATGAAAAATACAGATTGGTGAGAAAATGGTCAGTCGGACGACCGCCGAAGAGGTCGGCGTGCCCGAATTGACCCGCTGTTTGGCTCAATTCAAGTTCAAGTCAGAGCCTGTAAAACTTAGCGAACTTATGAAGCAGTTCGGTACATCGCCGACCAGGCCGACGACCTCGATGTAGATTGTCGACTTGATCTCCATGAAACTGAAAGAACTTTAGTAATAGGCGGGACAGGTGATCACTCGGCGAGTGTGACTAACGTCGCCGAATAGGCGCGAGCTGAATGGTTTATAATGGCTAAGAAACTTCAAATTTGAAATTCTTCACTCTCTCTCGCTCTTAAACCTCCTAGATTCAGACTAAGGTAGTATTTCTTTATTTTAGCCCTTTACTAGCATTTTAGTTTGTTGATTTGTGCCCGGAGTTGGAACACTTTGCCGCCTAGCTTTTAAATTGCATTTCAATCGGCATTAAAGGTTAGTCCTAAAACCCCGAGTTTATTGTTAAAAATTTTGAACTCTTTTGCAATAATAGTATCGTATTGAACTGTGCTGGGGTTCTTTGCTAGAATTAGAATATTTACATGCCTATTTAAATTTGAAAATCTTACTCGTGTTGCTTTGATCGTCAAATGCCCGTATTAGTTGTATAATTGAGTGAAATCTCATTGGGTTATGATTGCGTGTGGTTCAATTGATTGGGTGAAGTCTGAGTATTCCGGGGTGAAGGGTAGTGTGGGTACTGTTTGAATTCCATTAGTGCATTCTTTGATTTCAATTTCGGGGGTTGTGGAATTGAATTCGAGAAGGTGGGTTGAAAATGGGTATGTTGGGTCATTCGGCGAGCTGAGTCGAGCTCACCGAATCACTCTGCGGTTCACCTATTTTCTTCATCTCACGTTTAATTTCATGTCAAGTTTTTGGTTTGAGTCTGTAAGTTTCGGTGAGATGCCTGAGTTCGCCGAAGGAACTTGGCGACTCACCGAAAGTACTCTTTATCGCTCTTTATTTGCACCCATAAAACCTTTATGCACTGTAACTTTCGGCGGAAAAACCCTTGCTCGCAGAAAGTAGTCGGTGATTAACCAAAAGGACTCTCCTATTGCCGACTTGCCTTAATTGTTGAGCCAATCCCTCTGGCAAGCTCGACTTAGCTCGCCAAAGAGGTTCGGCTACTCGCCAACTGGATCAACGAGTCTATCTGCAATAACTTTTATGTGCTTGCATTTGAGTTTCTTCTCGGTCTTTTACAGATATGGTACGCACCAATCTAACCAAGCCACCTCAGAAAAAGGAAAAGGGCATTACGATAAGTGAAGGAGGATCACATCCTTCACAGAACAGAAAGAAAGATCTCCCACCGAAAGATAAAGGCAAACGAAAGAAGCATATAGAGAAGAAATGAGTAGCTATAGAGGCCCAAATTGAGTGGTCTAAGCCTGAAGATGATCAACCCTTAATTCACCGACAGAATAGGCTCTGAGATAGACCTCAACCCACATCCACCAGGGCTTCATCAGTTGTAGCTCCTCAAACAACATATTCAGTACCAGCTCAGGCACCTCCTGTCACCCCTACACTCCCTATAGTTCCTACACCAAGGCTGTTAAACAGATTGAAAGGTGATGGTGTACGGACCACCATAGAGGAGAAATTACTATCTATCGAGGGTATGGAGGGAAAGCATCCTGATGTGCTTGAAACTTTCCAATACAACAGATTCGGGCAGTTCACACGGCCTCGAGACCCTTACATTCCCTTCTGGGTAAGAGAGTTTTACACTGCTGGGGAGTTGGTGCCTAAGAACAAGAGGAAGGCAAGTGAGTTTCGATCGGTAAAGTCGGTCATAGTACGAGGCAAGGAGGTGGAGTGTGACAGCGAGCATATTAATGTTGCATTAGGTAGACCACTACACTCTACACGCCCTTACGAGGGGTTGCCGATTGTTCAGTCCCTGGATGACTTGAAGGGTTGGTTGGCTCCGATGATTTCTGATTCCAGCCCGAGGTGGATGGATGCACGATATCCCATCGAAAAGAGGGACATGAATATCGCCTCCAGGTTCTAGTTTGACTTCATCAACAACAATATCATGCCATCCCAAAATAAATCTATTCTACGCCATCCTAAGGTGTCTTGGGTCGGTTCTATAATGGCCTGGAGGCGGATCAACCTAGGACTACTAACTTCACATGAGATAGCCATGAGACCCAAGCAGAGACTTACCGCTCTGCCATTCCTAATTTTGATCAGTGAGTTATGTCGGCGTACTAGAGTACCCCGAGATCCTGCAAATCATATAGAGGTCATCCCTTTATCCTCCATGGACATACGGTGTATTGAGGCCATGTTTACTCGAGATGAGGTTGACAGTTGGAGAGCTGCTCCAGCAGACACTTCTCCAGAGATCAATGTTGATTCATTACCAGCAGAGGTACCTTTGCCTACTCCAACCTTTGAGCCCTCAGGTGCACCTGCTCCTTCTTCCCCTTCCTCATAGGCTCCAGGTGCTTCCTCATCCTCCCAGCCTGCCAAGATTACTCAGGCCATGATCCTGAAGATGGGGTATTTGGCCTATTCAGCTGATGTGAGAGCTACTCGATTGCAGAGATCCATCCCGTGAATGATTGATAGTGCCATACTAGAAGCACTTACCCCCCTTCAGACTTTTGTTGATGCCTTGATAGTGAGTGTCATTGCTTGTGAGAGCAGACAGGGGGACGCCTCTGAGGTGATGGCTTTAAAAGCCGAGATTGCGAGTTTGAGAAAGGACGTAGACTATCTTAAGTCTACTGACTTTACTTCACTATTAAAGAATGTTGAGGACAGAGATGCTCCTCAGACCTCGAGGATTCCATCGGCTACTACCGGAGATGTACATGAGGATGGCAAAGCGCATGCAGAGTCGGATGGAGAGGCTGACGAGGAGTTGATATCGGTACATGCTGAGGAGACATATGTGAGCAGAGATGAGAGCATATTTAAAGACTTGCCAGATCTTATAGAGACGGTTGTGCAGCCGGTGATCTAGACATTTCATAAGTGAGACGTCCACAGTAGCTCCTAGTGGATCTGGCAGTCATATTCCATATGAGGCTACTCCGGGCACTGATGCCTATATAAATACAACTACACCAGCCACCGAGACCCCAACAGAGAGAGAGACTGCATAGACATGACCTTTCTTTACCTCCCTCTCTGTCTTATTATATTTTTACTTTTGGATACTTTTAGTTGCATTTGAGGACAAATACTTTTTAATTGTGGGGGGGGGGGGGGGGGAGGCCCATACCTTTTATGTTTATAGTTGTTTTCTGTGTATATATTTATGTTGTTCTGCTTTAAAATTGTGTTTTATATGTT